>CAWVNO010001506.1:0-119607 GCA_963930645.1 Salticus scenicus
GTCTGTTATGAAACTAGAATATCTTTTGCAGATTCTGGAAGTGATTGCGATCGCAAAGCTCTATTAGCGGCTGTGGAATCGACTTTTAAAAATGAGAGGGCGTAAAATTCGACAAAAAAATTTCGCGACGAAATCGAGCACATGCCTTCATAAAACGGCTCTCCTGGCCAAATGGTTTAACTTTGGCAGGTCCCTCGTGCTTTATCATGAAAGTAGACTTCGTGGGGCAGATTCTGGAAGTGATTGCGATCGCAAAGCTCTATTAGTTGCTTTGGAATCGGCTTTTGAAAAAAATTCTGCGAAAATCGCAAAAATTTTGGGTATCGAAATCTGGCAAAAGTCTGCATAAAAGGGCTCTCCTGGCCAAATGGTTTAACTTTGGCAGGTCCCTGCTGGTCTGTTATGAAACTAGAATATCTTTTGCAGATTCTGGAAGTGATTGCGATCGCAAAGCTCTATTAGCGGCTGTGGAATCGACTTTTAAAAATGAGAGGGCGTAAAATTCGACAAAAAAATTTCGCGACGAAATCGAGCACATGCCTTCATAAAACGGCTCTCCTGGCCAAATGGTTTAACTTTGGCAGGTCCCTCGTGCTTTATCATGAAAGTAGACTTCGTGGGGCAGATTCTGGAAGTGATTGCGATCGCAAAGCTCTATTAGTTGCTTTGGAATCGGCTTTTGAAAAAAATTCTGCGAAAATCGCAAAAATTTTGGGTATCGAAATCTGGCAAAAGTCTGCATAAAAGGGCTCTCCTGGCCAAATGGTTTAACTTTGGCAGGTCCCTGCTGGTCTGTTATGAAACTAGAATATCTTTTGCAGATTCTGGAAGTGATTGCGATCGCAAAGCTCTATTAGCGGCTGTGGAATCGACTTTTAAAAATGAGAGGGCGTAAAATTCGACAAAAAAATTTCGCGACGAAATCGAGCACATGCCTTCATAAAACGGCTCTCCTGGCCAAATGGTTTAACTTTGGCAGGTCCCTCGTGCTTTATCATGAAAGTAGACTTCGTGGGGCAGATTCTGGAAGTGATTGCGATCGCAAAGCTCTATTAGTTGCTTTGGAATCGGCTTTTGAAAAAAATTCTGCGAAAATCGCAAAAATTTTGGGTATCGAAATCTGGCAAAAGTCTGCATAAAAGGGCTCTCCTGGCCAAATGGTTTAACTTTGGCAGGTCCCTGCTGGTCTGTTATGAAACTAGAATATCTTTTGCAGATTCTGGAAGTGATTGCGATCGCAAAGCTCTATTAGCGGCTGTGGAATCGACTTTTAAAAATGAGAGGGCGTAAAATTCGACAAAAAAATTTCGCGACGAAATCGAGCACATGCCTTCATAAAACGGCTCTCCTGGCCAAATGGTTTAACTTTGGCAGGTCCCTCGTGCTTTATCATGAAAGTAGACTTCGTGGGGCAGATTCTGGAAGTGATTGCGATCGCAAAGCTCTATTAGTTGCTTTGGAATCGGCTTTTGAAAAAAATTCTGCGAAAATCGCAAAAATTTTGGGTATCGAAATCTGGCAAAAGTCTGCATAAAAGGGCTCTCCTGGCCAAATGGTTTAACTTTGGCAGGTCCCTGCTGGTCTGTTATGAAACTAGAATATCTTTTGCAGATTCTGGAAGTGATTGCGATCGCAAAGCTCTATTAGCGGCTGTGGAATCGACTTTTAAAAATGAGAGGGCGTAAAATTCGACAAAAAAATTTCGCGACGAAATCGAGCACATGCCTTCATAAAACGGCTCTCCTGGCCAAATGGTTTAACTTTGGCAGGTCCCTCGTGCTTTATCATGAAAGTAGACTTCGTGGGGCAGATTCTGGAAGTGATTGCGATCGCAAAGCTCTATTAGTTGCTTTGGAATCGGCTTTTGAAAAAAATTCTGCGAAAATCGCAAAAATTTTGGGTATCGAAATCTGGCAAAAGTCTGCATAAAAGGGCTCTCCTGGCCAAATGGTTTAACTTTGGCAGGTCCCTGCTGGTCTGTTATGAAACTAGAATATCTTTTGCAGATTCTGGAAGTGATTGCGATCGCAAAGCTCTATTAGCGGCTGTGGAATCGACTTTTAAAAATGAGAGGGCGTAAAATTCGACAAAAAAATTTCGCGACGAAATCGAGCACATGCCTTCATAAAACGGCTCTCCTGGCCAAATGGTTTAACTTTGGCAGGTCCCTCGTGCTTTATCATGAAAGTAGACTTCGTGGGGCAGATTCTGGAAGTGATTGCGATCGCAAAGCTCTATTAGTTGCTTTGGAATCGGCTTTTGAAAAAAATTCTGCGAAAATCGCAAAAATTTTGGGTATCGAAATCTGGCAAAAGTCTGCATAAAAGGGCTCTCCTGGCCAAATGGTTTAACTTTGGCAGGTCCCTGCTGGTCTGTTATGAAACTAGAATATCTTTTGCAGATTCTGGAAGTGATTGCGATCGCAAAGCTCTATTAGCGGCTGTGGAATCGACTTTTAAAAATGAGAGGGCGTAAAATTCGACAAAAAAATTTCGCGACGAAATCGAGCACATGCCTTCATAAAACGGCTCTCCTGGCCAAATGGTTTAACTTTGGCAGGTCCCTCGTGCTTTATCATGAAAGTAGACTTCGTGGGGCAGATTCTGGAAGTGATTGCGATCGCAAAGCTCTATTAGTTGCTTTGGAATCGGCTTTTGAAAAAAATTCTGCGAAAATCGCAAAAATTTTGGGTATCGAAATCTGGCAAAAGTCTGCATAAAAGGGCTCTCCTGGCCAAATGGTTTAACTTTGGCAGGTCCCTGCTGGTCTGTTATGAAACTAGAATATCTTTTGCAGATTCTGGAAGTGATTGCGATCGCAAAGCTCTATTAGCGGCTGTGGAATCGACTTTTAAAAATGAGAGGGCGTAAAATTCGACAAAAAAATTTCGCGACGAAATCGAGCACATGCCTTCATAAAACGGCTCTCCTGGCCAAATGGTTTAACTTTGGCAGGTCCCTCGTGCTTTATCATGAAAGTAGACTTCGTGGGGCAGATTCTGGAAGTGATTGCGATCGCAAAGCTCTATTAGTTGCTTTGGAATCGGCTTTTGAAAAAAATTCTGCGAAAATCGCAAAAATTTTGGGTATCGAAATCTGGCAAAAGTCTGCATAAAAGGGCTCTCCTGGCCAAATGGTTTAACTTTGGCAGGTCCCTGCTGGTCTGTTATGAAACTAGAATATCTTTTGCAGATTCTGGAAGTGATTGCGATCGCAAAGCTCTATTAGCGGCTGTGGAATCGACTTTTAAAAATGAGAGGGCGTAAAATTCGACAAAAAAATTTCGCGACGAAATCGAGCACATGCCTTCATAAAACGGCTCTCCTGGCCAAATGGTTTAACTTTGGCAGGTCCCTCGTGCTTTATCATGAAAGTAGACTTCGTGGGGCAGATTCTGGAAGTGATTGCGATCGCAAAGCTCTATTAGTTGCTTTGGAATCGGCTTTTGAAAAAAATTCTGCGAAAATCGCAAAAATTTTGGGTATCGAAATCTGGCAAAAGTCTGCATAAAAGGGCTCTCCTGGCCAAATGGTTTAACTTTGGCAGGTCCCTGCTGGTCTGTTATGAAACTAGAATATCTTTTGCAGATTCTGGAAGTGATTGCGATCGCAAAGCTCTATTAGCGGCTGTGGAATCGACTTTTAAAAATGAGAGGGCGTAAAATTCGACAAAAAAATTTCGCGACGAAATCGAGCACATGCCTTCATAAAACGGCTCTCCTGGCCAAATGGTTTAACTTTGGCAGGTCCCTCGTGCTTTATCATGAAAGTAGACTTCGTGGGGCAGATTCTGGAAGTGATTGCGATCGCAAAGCTCTATTAGTTGCTTTGGAATCGGCTTTTGAAAAAAATTCTGCGAAAATCGCAAAAATTTTGGGTATCGAAATCTGGCAAAAGTCTGCATAAAAGGGCTCTCCTGGCCAAATGGTTTAACTTTGGCAGGTCCCTGCTGGTCTGTTATGAAACTAGAATATCTTTTGCAGATTCTGGAAGTGATTGCGATCGCAAAGCTCTATTAGCGGCTGTGGAATCGACTTTTAAAAATGAGAGGGCGTAAAATTCGACAAAAAAATTTCGCGACGAAATCGAGCACATGCCTTCATAAAACGGCTCTCCTGGCCAAATGGTTTAACTTTGGCAGGTCCCTCGTGCTTTATCATGAAAGTAGACTTCGTGGGGCAGATTCTGGAAGTGATTGCGATCGCAAAGCTCTATTAGTTGCTTTGGAATCGGCTTTTGAAAAAAATTCTGCGAAAATCGCAAAAATTTTGGGTATCGAAATCTGGCAAAAGTCTGCATAAAAGGGCTCTCCTGGCCAAATGGTTTAACTTTGGCAGGTCCCTGCTGGTCTGTTATGAAACTAGAATATCTTTTGCAGATTCTGGAAGTGATTGCGATCGCAAAGCTCTATTAGCGGCTGTGGAATCGACTTTTAAAAATGAGAGGGCGTAAAATTCGACAAAAAAATTTCGCGACGAAATCGAGCACATGCCTTCATAAAACGGCTCTCCTGGCCAAATGGTTTAACTTTGGCAGGTCCCTCGTGCTTTATCATGAAAGTAGACTTCGTGGGGCAGATTCTGGAAGTGATTGCGATCGCAAAGCTCTATTAGTTGCTTTGGAATCGGCTTTTGAAAAAAATTCTGCGAAAATCGCAAAAATTTTGGGTATCGAAATCTGGCAAAAGTCTGCATAAAAGGGCTCTCCTGGCCAAATGGTTTAACTTTGGCAGGTCCCTGCTGGTCTGTTATGAAACTAGAATATCTTTTGCAGATTCTGGAAGTGATTGCGATCGCAAAGCTCTATTAGCGGCTGTGGAATCGACTTTTAAAAATGAGAGGGCGTAAAATTCGACAAAAAAATTTCGCGACGAAATCGAGCACATGCCTTCATAAAACGGCTCTCCTGGCCAAATGGTTTAACTTTGGCAGGTCCCTCGTGCTTTATCATGAAAGTAGACTTCGTGGGGCAGATTCTGGAAGTGATTGCGATCGCAAAGCTCTATTAGTTGCTTTGGAATCGGCTTTTGAAAAAAATTCTGCGAAAATCGCAAAAATTTTGGGTATCGAAATCTGGCAAAAGTCTGCATAAAAGGGCTCTCCTGGCCAAATGGTTTAACTTTGGCAGGTCCCTGCTGGTCTGTTATGAAACTAGAATATCTTTTGCAGATTCTGGAAGTGATTGCGATCGCAAAGCTCTATTAGCGGCTGTGGAATCGACTTTTAAAAATGAGAGGGCGTAAAATTCGACAAAAAAATTTCGCGACGAAATCGAGCACATGCCTTCATAAAACGGCTCTCCTGGCCAAATGGTTTAACTTTGGCAGGTCCCTCGTGCTTTATCATGAAAGTAGACTTCGTGGGGCAGATTCTGGAAGTGATTGCGATCGCAAAGCTCTATTAGTTGCTTTGGAATCGGCTTTTGAAAAAAATTCTGCGAAAATCGCAAAAATTTTGGGTATCGAAATCTGGCAAAAGTCTGCATAAAAGGGCTCTCCTGGCCAAATGGTTTAACTTTGGCAGGTCCCTGCTGGTCTGTTATGAAACTAGAATATCTTTTGCAGATTCTGGAAGTGATTGCGATCGCAAAGCTCTATTAGCGGCTGTGGAATCGACTTTTAAAAATGAGAGGGCGTAAAATTCGACAAAAAAATTTCGCGACGAAATCGAGCACATGCCTTCATAAAACGGCTCTCCTGGCCAAATGGTTTAACTTTGGCAGGTCCCTCGTGCTTTATCATGAAAGTAGACTTCGTGGGGCAGATTCTGGAAGTGATTGCGATCGCAAAGCTCTATTAGTTGCTTTGGAATCGGCTTTTGAAAAAAATTCTGCGAAAATCGCAAAAATTTTGGGTATCGAAATCTGGCAAAAGTCTGCATAAAAGGGCTCTCCTGGCCAAATGGTTTAACTTTGGCAGGTCCCTGCTGGTCTGTTATGAAACTAGAATATCTTTTGCAGATTCTGGAAGTGATTGCGATCGCAAAGCTCTATTAGCGGCTGTGGAATCGACTTTTAAAAATGAGAGGGCGTAAAATTCGACAAAAAAATTTCGCGACGAAATCGAGCACATGCCTTCATAAAACGGCTCTCCTGGCCAAATGGTTTAACTTTGGCAGGTCCCTCGTGCTTTATCATGAAAGTAGACTTCGTGGGGCAGATTCTGGAAGTGATTGCGATCGCAAAGCTCTATTAGTTGCTTTGGAATCGGCTTTTGAAAAAAATTCTGCGAAAATCGCAAAAATTTTGGGTATCGAAATCTGGCAAAAGTCTGCATAAAAGGGCTCTCCTGGCCAAATGGTTTAACTTTGGCAGGTCCCTGCTGGTCTGTTATGAAACTAGAATATCTTTTGCAGATTCTGGAAGTGATTGCGATCGCAAAGCTCTATTAGCGGCTGTGGAATCGACTTTTAAAAATGAGAGGGCGTAAAATTCGACAAAAAAATTTCGCGACGAAATCGAGCACATGCCTTCATAAAACGGCTCTCCTGGCCAAATGGTTTAACTTTGGCAGGTCCCTCGTGCTTTATCATGAAAGTAGACTTCGTGGGGCAGATTCTGGAAGTGATTGCGATCGCAAAGCTCTATTAGTTGCTTTGGAATCGGCTTTTGAAAAAAATTCTGCGAAAATCGCAAAAATTTTGGGTATCGAAATCTGGCAAAAGTCTGCATAAAAGGGCTCTCCTGGCCAAATGGTTTAACTTTGGCAGGTCCCTGCTGGTCTGTTATGAAACTAGAATATCTTTTGCAGATTCTGGAAGTGATTGCGATCGCAAAGCTCTATTAGCGGCTGTGGAATCGACTTTTAAAAATGAGAGGGCGTAAAATTCGACAAAAAAATTTCGCGACGAAATCGAGCACATGCCTTCATAAAACGGCTCTCCTGGCCAAATGGTTTAACTTTGGCAGGTCCCTCGTGCTTTATCATGAAAGTAGACTTCGTGGGGCAGATTCTGGAAGTGATTGCGATCGCAAAGCTCTATTAGTTGCTTTGGAATCGGCTTTTGAAAAAAATTCTGCGAAAATCGCAAAAATTTTGGGTATCGAAATCTGGCAAAAGTCTGCATAAAAGGGCTCTCCTGGCCAAATGGTTTAACTTTGGCAGGTCCCTGCTGGTCTGTTATGAAACTAGAATATCTTTTGCAGATTCTGGAAGTGATTGCGATCGCAAAGCTCTATTAGCGGCTGTGGAATCGACTTTTAAAAATGAGAGGGCGTAAAATTCGACAAAAAAATTTCGCGACGAAATCGAGCACATGCCTTCATAAAACGGCTCTCCTGGCCAAATGGTTTAACTTTGGCAGGTCCCTCGTGCTTTATCATGAAAGTAGACTTCGTGGGGCAGATTCTGGAAGTGATTGCGATCGCAAAGCTCTATTAGTTGCTTTGGAATCGGCTTTTGAAAAAAATTCTGCGAAAATCGCAAAAATTTTGGGTATCGAAATCTGGCAAAAGTCTGCATAAAAGGGCTCTCCTGGCCAAATGGTTTAACTTTGGCAGGTCCCTGCTGGTCTGTTATGAAACTAGAATATCTTTTGCAGATTCTGGAAGTGATTGCGATCGCAAAGCTCTATTAGCGGCTGTGGAATCGACTTTTAAAAATGAGAGGGCGTAAAATTCGACAAAAAAATTTCGCGACGAAATCGAGCACATGCCTTCATAAAACGGCTCTCCTGGCCAAATGGTTTAACTTTGGCAGGTCCCTCGTGCTTTATCATGAAAGTAGACTTCGTGGGGCAGATTCTGGAAGTGATTGCGATCGCAAAGCTCTATTAGTTGCTTTGGAATCGGCTTTTGAAAAAAATTCTGCGAAAATCGCAAAAATTTTGGGTATCGAAATCTGGCAAAAGTCTGCATAAAAGGGCTCTCCTGGCCAAATGGTTTAACTTTGGCAGGTCCCTGCTGGTCTGTTATGAAACTAGAATATCTTTTGCAGATTCTGGAAGTGATTGCGATCGCAAAGCTCTATTAGCGGCTGTGGAATCGACTTTTAAAAATGAGAGGGCGTAAAATTCGACAAAAAAATTTCGCGACGAAATCGAGCACATGCCTTCATAAAACGGCTCTCCTGGCCAAATGGTTTAACTTTGGCAGGTCCCTCGTGCTTTATCATGAAAGTAGACTTCGTGGGGCAGATTCTGGAAGTGATTGCGATCGCAAAGCTCTATTAGTTGCTTTGGAATCGGCTTTTGAAAAAAATTCTGCGAAAATCGCAAAAATTTTGGGTATCGAAATCTGGCAAAAGTCTGCATAAAAGGGCTCTCCTGGCCAAATGGTTTAACTTTGGCAGGTCCCTGCTGGTCTGTTATGAAACTAGAATATCTTTTGCAGATTCTGGAAGTGATTGCGATCGCAAAGCTCTATTAGCGGCTGTGGAATCGACTTTTAAAAATGAGAGGGCGTAAAATTCGACAAAAAAATTTCGCGACGAAATCGAGCACATGCCTTCATAAAACGGCTCTCCTGGCCAAATGGTTTAACTTTGGCAGGTCCCTCGTGCTTTATCATGAAAGTAGACTTCGTGGGGCAGATTCTGGAAGTGATTGCGATCGCAAAGCTCTATTAGTTGCTTTGGAATCGGCTTTTGAAAAAAATTCTGCGAAAATCGCAAAAATTTTGGGTATCGAAATCTGGCAAAAGTCTGCATAAAAGGGCTCTCCTGGCCAAATGGTTTAACTTTGGCAGGTCCCTGCTGGTCTGTTATGAAACTAGAATATCTTTTGCAGATTCTGGAAGTGATTGCGATCGCAAAGCTCTATTAGCGGCTGTGGAATCGACTTTTAAAAATGAGAGGGCGTAAAATTCGACAAAAAAATTTCGCGACGAAATCGAGCACATGCCTTCATAAAACGGCTCTCCTGGCCAAATGGTTTAACTTTGGCAGGTCCCTCGTGCTTTATCATGAAAGTAGACTTCGTGGGGCAGATTCTGGAAGTGATTGCGATCGCAAAGCTCTATTAGTTGCTTTGGAATCGGCTTTTGAAAAAAATTCTGCGAAAATCGCAAAAATTTTGGGTATCGAAATCTGGCAAAAGTCTGCATAAAAGGGCTCTCCTGGCCAAATGGTTTAACTTTGGCAGGTCCCTGCTGGTCTGTTATGAAACTAGAATATCTTTTGCAGATTCTGGAAGTGATTGCGATCGCAAAGCTCTATTAGCGGCTGTGGAATCGACTTTTAAAAATGAGAGGGCGTAAAATTCGACAAAAAAATTTCGCGACGAAATCGAGCACATGCCTTCATAAAACGGCTCTCCTGGCCAAATGGTTTAACTTTGGCAGGTCCCTCGTGCTTTATCATGAAAGTAGACTTCGTGGGGCAGATTCTGGAAGTGATTGCGATCGCAAAGCTCTATTAGTTGCTTTGGAATCGGCTTTTGAAAAAAATTCTGCGAAAATCGCAAAAATTTTGGGTATCGAAATCTGGCAAAAGTCTGCATAAAAGGGCTCTCCTGGCCAAATGGTTTAACTTTGGCAGGTCCCTGCTGGTCTGTTATGAAACTAGAATATCTTTTGCAGATTCTGGAAGTGATTGCGATCGCAAAGCTCTATTAGCGGCTGTGGAATCGACTTTTAAAAATGAGAGGGCGTAAAATTCGACAAAAAAATTTCGCGACGAAATCGAGCACATGCCTTCATAAAACGGCTCTCCTGGCCAAATGGTTTAACTTTGGCAGGTCCCTCGTGCTTTATCATGAAAGTAGACTTCGTGGGGCAGATTCTGGAAGTGATTGCGATCGCAAAGCTCTATTAGTTGCTTTGGAATCGGCTTTTGAAAAAAATTCTGCGAAAATCGCAAAAATTTTGGGTATCGAAATCTGGCAAAAGTCTGCATAAAAGGGCTCTCCTGGCCAAATGGTTTAACTTTGGCAGGTCCCTGCTGGTCTGTTATGAAACTAGAATATCTTTTGCAGATTCTGGAAGTGATTGCGATCGCAAAGCTCTATTAGCGGCTGTGGAATCGACTTTTAAAAATGAGAGGGCGTAAAATTCGACAAAAAAATTTCGCGACGAAATCGAGCACATGCCTTCATAAAACGGCTCTCCTGGCCAAATGGTTTAACTTTGGCAGGTCCCTCGTGCTTTATCATGAAAGTAGACTTCGTGGGGCAGATTCTGGAAGTGATTGCGATCGCAAAGCTCTATTAGTTGCTTTGGAATCGGCTTTTGAAAAAAATTCTGCGAAAATCGCAAAAATTTTGGGTATCGAAATCTGGCAAAAGTCTGCATAAAAGGGCTCTCCTGGCCAAATGGTTTAACTTTGGCAGGTCCCTGCTGGTCTGTTATGAAACTAGAATATCTTTTGCAGATTCTGGAAGTGATTGCGATCGCAAAGCTCTATTAGCGGCTGTGGAATCGACTTTTAAAAATGAGAGGGCGTAAAATTCGACAAAAAAATTTCGCGACGAAATCGAGCACATGCCTTCATAAAACGGCTCTCCTGGCCAAATGGTTTAACTTTGGCAGGTCCCTCGTGCTTTATCATGAAAGTAGACTTCGTGGGGCAGATTCTGGAAGTGATTGCGATCGCAAAGCTCTATTAGTTGCTTTGGAATCGGCTTTTGAAAAAAATTCTGCGAAAATCGCAAAAATTTTGGGTATCGAAATCTGGCAAAAGTCTGCATAAAAGGGCTCTCCTGGCCAAATGGTTTAACTTTGGCAGGTCCCTGCTGGTCTGTTATGAAACTAGAATATCTTTTGCAGATTCTGGAAGTGATTGCGATCGCAAAGCTCTATTAGCGGCTGTGGAATCGACTTTTAAAAATGAGAGGGCGTAAAATTCGACAAAAAAATTTCGCGACGAAATCGAGCACATGCCTTCATAAAACGGCTCTCCTGGCCAAATGGTTTAACTTTGGCAGGTCCCTCGTGCTTTATCATGAAAGTAGACTTCGTGGGGCAGATTCTGGAAGTGATTGCGATCGCAAAGCTCTATTAGTTGCTTTGGAATCGGCTTTTGAAAAAAATTCTGCGAAAATCGCAAAAATTTTGGGTATCGAAATCTGGCAAAAGTCTGCATAAAAGGGCTCTCCTGGCCAAATGGTTTAACTTTGGCAGGTCCCTGCTGGTCTGTTATGAAACTAGAATATCTTTTGCAGATTCTGGAAGTGATTGCGATCGCAAAGCTCTATTAGCGGCTGTGGAATCGACTTTTAAAAATGAGAGGGCGTAAAATTCGACAAAAAAATTTCGCGACGAAATCGAGCACATGCCTTCATAAAACGGCTCTCCTGGCCAAATGGTTTAACTTTGGCAGGTCCCTCGTGCTTTATCATGAAAGTAGACTTCGTGGGGCAGATTCTGGAAGTGATTGCGATCGCAAAGCTCTATTAGTTGCTTTGGAATCGGCTTTTGAAAAAAATTCTGCGAAAATCGCAAAAATTTTGGGTATCGAAATCTGGCAAAAGTCTGCATAAAAGGGCTCTCCTGGCCAAATGGTTTAACTTTGGCAGGTCCCTGCTGGTCTGTTATGAAACTAGAATATCTTTTGCAGATTCTGGAAGTGATTGCGATCGCAAAGCTCTATTAGCGGCTGTGGAATCGACTTTTAAAAATGAGAGGGCGTAAAATTCGACAAAAAAATTTCGCGACGAAATCGAGCACATGCCTTCATAAAACGGCTCTCCTGGCCAAATGGTTTAACTTTGGCAGGTCCCTCGTGCTTTATCATGAAAGTAGACTTCGTGGGGCAGATTCTGGAAGTGATTGCGATCGCAAAGCTCTATTAGTTGCTTTGGAATCGGCTTTTGAAAAAAATTCTGCGAAAATCGCAAAAATTTTGGGTATCGAAATCTGGCAAAAGTCTGCATAAAAGGGCTCTCCTGGCCAAATGGTTTAACTTTGGCAGGTCCCTGCTGGTCTGTTATGAAACTAGAATATCTTTTGCAGATTCTGGAAGTGATTGCGATCGCAAAGCTCTATTAGCGGCTGTGGAATCGACTTTTAAAAATGAGAGGGCGTAAAATTCGACAAAAAAATTTCGCGACGAAATCGAGCACATGCCTTCATAAAACGGCTCTCCTGGCCAAATGGTTTAACTTTGGCAGGTCCCTCGTGCTTTATCATGAAAGTAGACTTCGTGGGGCAGATTCTGGAAGTGATTGCGATCGCAAAGCTCTATTAGTTGCTTTGGAATCGGCTTTTGAAAAAAATTCTGCGAAAATCGCAAAAATTTTGGGTATCGAAATCTGGCAAAAGTCTGCATAAAAGGGCTCTCCTGGCCAAATGGTTTAACTTTGGCAGGTCCCTGCTGGTCTGTTATGAAACTAGAATATCTTTTGCAGATTCTGGAAGTGATTGCGATCGCAAAGCTCTATTAGCGGCTGTGGAATCGACTTTTAAAAATGAGAGGGCGTAAAATTCGACAAAAAAATTTCGCGACGAAATCGAGCACATGCCTTCATAAAACGGCTCTCCTGGCCAAATGGTTTAACTTTGGCAGGTCCCTCGTGCTTTATCATGAAAGTAGACTTCGTGGGGCAGATTCTGGAAGTGATTGCGATCGCAAAGCTCTATTAGTTGCTTTGGAATCGGCTTTTGAAAAAAATTCTGCGAAAATCGCAAAAATTTTGGGTATCGAAATCTGGCAAAAGTCTGCATAAAAGGGCTCTCCTGGCCAAATGGTTTAACTTTGGCAGGTCCCTGCTGGTCTGTTATGAAACTAGAATATCTTTTGCAGATTCTGGAAGTGATTGCGATCGCAAAGCTCTATTAGCGGCTGTGGAATCGACTTTTAAAAATGAGAGGGCGTAAAATTCGACAAAAAAATTTCGCGACGAAATCGAGCACATGCCTTCATAAAACGGCTCTCCTGGCCAAATGGTTTAACTTTGGCAGGTCCCTCGTGCTTTATCATGAAAGTAGACTTCGTGGGGCAGATTCTGGAAGTGATTGCGATCGCAAAGCTCTATTAGTTGCTTTGGAATCGGCTTTTGAAAAAAATTCTGCGAAAATCGCAAAAATTTTGGGTATCGAAATCTGGCAAAAGTCTGCATAAAAGGGCTCTCCTGGCCAAATGGTTTAACTTTGGCAGGTCCCTGCTGGTCTGTTATGAAACTAGAATATCTTTTGCAGATTCTGGAAGTGATTGCGATCGCAAAGCTCTATTAGCGGCTGTGGAATCGACTTTTAAAAATGAGAGGGCGTAAAATTCGACAAAAAAATTTCGCGACGAAATCGAGCACATGCCTTCATAAAACGGCTCTCCTGGCCAAATGGTTTAACTTTGGCAGGTCCCTCGTGCTTTATCATGAAAGTAGACTTCGTGGGGCAGATTCTGGAAGTGATTGCGATCGCAAAGCTCTATTAGTTGCTTTGGAATCGGCTTTTGAAAAAAATTCTGCGAAAATCGCAAAAATTTTGGGTATCGAAATCTGGCAAAAGTCTGCATAAAAGGGCTCTCCTGGCCAAATGGTTTAACTTTGGCAGGTCCCTGCTGGTCTGTTATGAAACTAGAATATCTTTTGCAGATTCTGGAAGTGATTGCGATCGCAAAGCTCTATTAGCGGCTGTGGAATCGACTTTTAAAAATGAGAGGGCGTAAAATTCGACAAAAAAATTTCGCGACGAAATCGAGCACATGCCTTCATAAAACGGCTCTCCTGGCCAAATGGTTTAACTTTGGCAGGTCCCTCGTGCTTTATCATGAAAGTAGACTTCGTGGGGCAGATTCTGGAAGTGATTGCGATCGCAAAGCTCTATTAGTTGCTTTGGAATCGGCTTTTGAAAAAAATTCTGCGAAAATCGCAAAAATTTTGGGTATCGAAATCTGGCAAAAGTCTGCATAAAAGGGCTCTCCTGGCCAAATGGTTTAACTTTGGCAGGTCCCTGCTGGTCTGTTATGAAACTAGAATATCTTTTGCAGATTCTGGAAGTGATTGCGATCGCAAAGCTCTATTAGCGGCTGTGGAATCGACTTTTAAAAATGAGAGGGCGTAAAATTCGACAAAAAAATTTCGCGACGAAATCGAGCACATGCCTTCATAAAACGGCTCTCCTGGCCAAATGGTTTAACTTTGGCAGGTCCCTCGTGCTTTATCATGAAAGTAGACTTCGTGGGGCAGATTCTGGAAGTGATTGCGATCGCAAAGCTCTATTAGTTGCTTTGGAATCGGCTTTTGAAAAAAATTCTGCGAAAATCGCAAAAATTTTGGGTATCGAAATCTGGCAAAAGTCTGCATAAAAGGGCTCTCCTGGCCAAATGGTTTAACTTTGGCAGGTCCCTGCTGGTCTGTTATGAAACTAGAATATCTTTTGCAGATTCTGGAAGTGATTGCGATCGCAAAGCTCTATTAGCGGCTGTGGAATCGACTTTTAAAAATGAGAGGGCGTAAAATTCGACAAAAAAATTTCGCGACGAAATCGAGCACATGCCTTCATAAAACGGCTCTCCTGGCCAAATGGTTTAACTTTGGCAGGTCCCTCGTGCTTTATCATGAAAGTAGACTTCGTGGGGCAGATTCTGGAAGTGATTGCGATCGCAAAGCTCTATTAGTTGCTTTGGAATCGGCTTTTGAAAAAAATTCTGCGAAAATCGCAAAAATTTTGGGTATCGAAATCTGGCAAAAGTCTGCATAAAAGGGCTCTCCTGGCCAAATGGTTTAACTTTGGCAGGTCCCTGCTGGTCTGTTATGAAACTAGAATATCTTTTGCAGATTCTGGAAGTGATTGCGATCGCAAAGCTCTATTAGCGGCTGTGGAATCGACTTTTAAAAATGAGAGGGCGTAAAATTCGACAAAAAAATTTCGCGACGAAATCGAGCACATGCCTTCATAAAACGGCTCTCCTGGCCAAATGGTTTAACTTTGGCAGGTCCCTCGTGCTTTATCATGAAAGTAGACTTCGTGGGGCAGATTCTGGAAGTGATTGCGATCGCAAAGCTCTATTAGTTGCTTTGGAATCGGCTTTTGAAAAAAATTCTGCGAAAATCGCAAAAATTTTGGGTATCGAAATCTGGCAAAAGTCTGCATAAAAGGGCTCTCCTGGCCAAATGGTTTAACTTTGGCAGGTCCCTGCTGGTCTGTTATGAAACTAGAATATCTTTTGCAGATTCTGGAAGTGATTGCGATCGCAAAGCTCTATTAGCGGCTGTGGAATCGACTTTTAAAAATGAGAGGGCGTAAAATTCGACAAAAAAATTTCGCGACGAAATCGAGCACATGCCTTCATAAAACGGCTCTCCTGGCCAAATGGTTTAACTTTGGCAGGTCCCTCGTGCTTTATCATGAAAGTAGACTTCGTGGGGCAGATTCTGGAAGTGATTGCGATCGCAAAGCTCTATTAGTTGCTTTGGAATCGGCTTTTGAAAAAAATTCTGCGAAAATCGCAAAAATTTTGGGTATCGAAATCTGGCAAAAGTCTGCATAAAAGGGCTCTCCTGGCCAAATGGTTTAACTTTGGCAGGTCCCTGCTGGTCTGTTATGAAACTAGAATATCTTTTGCAGATTCTGGAAGTGATTGCGATCGCAAAGCTCTATTAGCGGCTGTGGAATCGACTTTTAAAAATGAGAGGGCGTAAAATTCGACAAAAAAATTTCGCGACGAAATCGAGCACATGCCTTCATAAAACGGCTCTCCTGGCCAAATGGTTTAACTTTGGCAGGTCCCTCGTGCTTTATCATGAAAGTAGACTTCGTGGGGCAGATTCTGGAAGTGATTGCGATCGCAAAGCTCTATTAGTTGCTTTGGAATCGGCTTTTGAAAAAAATTCTGCGAAAATCGCAAAAATTTTGGGTATCGAAATCTGGCAAAAGTCTGCATAAAAGGGCTCTCCTGGCCAAATGGTTTAACTTTGGCAGGTCCCTGCTGGTCTGTTATGAAACTAGAATATCTTTTGCAGATTCTGGAAGTGATTGCGATCGCAAAGCTCTATTAGCGGCTGTGGAATCGACTTTTAAAAATGAGAGGGCGTAAAATTCGACAAAAAAATTTCGCGACGAAATCGAGCACATGCCTTCATAAAACGGCTCTCCTGGCCAAATGGTTTAACTTTGGCAGGTCCCTCGTGCTTTATCATGAAAGTAGACTTCGTGGGGCAGATTCTGGAAGTGATTGCGATCGCAAAGCTCTATTAGTTGCTTTGGAATCGGCTTTTGAAAAAAATTCTGCGAAAATCGCAAAAATTTTGGGTATCGAAATCTGGCAAAAGTCTGCATAAAAGGGCTCTCCTGGCCAAATGGTTTAACTTTGGCAGGTCCCTGCTGGTCTGTTATGAAACTAGAATATCTTTTGCAGATTCTGGAAGTGATTGCGATCGCAAAGCTCTATTAGCGGCTGTGGAATCGACTTTTAAAAATGAGAGGGCGTAAAATTCGACAAAAAAATTTCGCGACGAAATCGAGCACATGCCTTCATAAAACGGCTCTCCTGGCCAAATGGTTTAACTTTGGCAGGTCCCTCGTGCTTTATCATGAAAGTAGACTTCGTGGGGCAGATTCTGGAAGTGATTGCGATCGCAAAGCTCTATTAGTTGCTTTGGAATCGGCTTTTGAAAAAAATTCTGCGAAAATCGCAAAAATTTTGGGTATCGAAATCTGGCAAAAGTCTGCATAAAAGGGCTCTCCTGGCCAAATGGTTTAACTTTGGCAGGTCCCTGCTGGTCTGTTATGAAACTAGAATATCTTTTGCAGATTCTGGAAGTGATTGCGATCGCAAAGCTCTATTAGCGGCTGTGGAATCGACTTTTAAAAATGAGAGGGCGTAAAATTCGACAAAAAAATTTCGCGACGAAATCGAGCACATGCCTTCATAAAACGGCTCTCCTGGCCAAATGGTTTAACTTTGGCAGGTCCCTCGTGCTTTATCATGAAAGTAGACTTCGTGGGGCAGATTCTGGAAGTGATTGCGATCGCAAAGCTCTATTAGTTGCTTTGGAATCGGCTTTTGAAAAAAATTCTGCGAAAATCGCAAAAATTTTGGGTATCGAAATCTGGCAAAAGTCTGCATAAAAGGGCTCTCCTGGCCAAATGGTTTAACTTTGGCAGGTCCCTGCTGGTCTGTTATGAAACTAGAATATCTTTTGCAGATTCTGGAAGTGATTGCGATCGCAAAGCTCTATTAGCGGCTGTGGAATCGACTTTTAAAAATGAGAGGGCGTAAAATTCGACAAAAAAATTTCGCGACGAAATCGAGCACATGCCTTCATAAAACGGCTCTCCTGGCCAAATGGTTTAACTTTGGCAGGTCCCTCGTGCTTTATCATGAAAGTAGACTTCGTGGGGCAGATTCTGGAAGTGATTGCGATCGCAAAGCTCTATTAGTTGCTTTGGAATCGGCTTTTGAAAAAAATTCTGCGAAAATCGCAAAAATTTTGGGTATCGAAATCTGGCAAAAGTCTGCATAAAAGGGCTCTCCTGGCCAAATGGTTTAACTTTGGCAGGTCCCTGCTGGTCTGTTATGAAACTAGAATATCTTTTGCAGATTCTGGAAGTGATTGCGATCGCAAAGCTCTATTAGCGGCTGTGGAATCGACTTTTAAAAATGAGAGGGCGTAAAATTCGACAAAAAAATTTCGCGACGAAATCGAGCACATGCCTTCATAAAACGGCTCTCCTGGCCAAATGGTTTAACTTTGGCAGGTCCCTCGTGCTTTATCATGAAAGTAGACTTCGTGGGGCAGATTCTGGAAGTGATTGCGATCGCAAAGCTCTATTAGTTGCTTTGGAATCGGCTTTTGAAAAAAATTCTGCGAAAATCGCAAAAATTTTGGGTATCGAAATCTGGCAAAAGTCTGCATAAAAGGGCTCTCCTGGCCAAATGGTTTAACTTTGGCAGGTCCCTGCTGGTCTGTTATGAAACTAGAATATCTTTTGCAGATTCTGGAAGTGATTGCGATCGCAAAGCTCTATTAGCGGCTGTGGAATCGACTTTTAAAAATGAGAGGGCGTAAAATTCGACAAAAAAATTTCGCGACGAAATCGAGCACATGCCTTCATAAAACGGCTCTCCTGGCCAAATGGTTTAACTTTGGCAGGTCCCTCGTGCTTTATCATGAAAGTAGACTTCGTGGGGCAGATTCTGGAAGTGATTGCGATCGCAAAGCTCTATTAGTTGCTTTGGAATCGGCTTTTGAAAAAAATTCTGCGAAAATCGCAAAAATTTTGGGTATCGAAATCTGGCAAAAGTCTGCATAAAAGGGCTCTCCTGGCCAAATGGTTTAACTTTGGCAGGTCCCTGCTGGTCTGTTATGAAACTAGAATATCTTTTGCAGATTCTGGAAGTGATTGCGATCGCAAAGCTCTATTAGCGGCTGTGGAATCGACTTTTAAAAATGAGAGGGCGTAAAATTCGACAAAAAAATTTCGCGACGAAATCGAGCACATGCCTTCATAAAACGGCTCTCCTGGCCAAATGGTTTAACTTTGGCAGGTCCCTCGTGCTTTATCATGAAAGTAGACTTCGTGGGGCAGATTCTGGAAGTGATTGCGATCGCAAAGCTCTATTAGTTGCTTTGGAATCGGCTTTTGAAAAAAATTCTGCGAAAATCGCAAAAATTTTGGGTATCGAAATCTGGCAAAAGTCTGCATAAAAGGGCTCTCCTGGCCAAATGGTTTAACTTTGGCAGGTCCCTGCTGGTCTGTTATGAAACTAGAATATCTTTTGCAGATTCTGGAAGTGATTGCGATCGCAAAGCTCTATTAGCGGCTGTGGAATCGACTTTTAAAAATGAGAGGGCGTAAAATTCGACAAAAAAATTTCGCGACGAAATCGAGCACATGCCTTCATAAAACGGCTCTCCTGGCCAAATGGTTTAACTTTGGCAGGTCCCTCGTGCTTTATCATGAAAGTAGACTTCGTGGGGCAGATTCTGGAAGTGATTGCGATCGCAAAGCTCTATTAGTTGCTTTGGAATCGGCTTTTGAAAAAAATTCTGCGAAAATCGCAAAAATTTTGGGTATCGAAATCTGGCAAAAGTCTGCATAAAAGGGCTCTCCTGGCCAAATGGTTTAACTTTGGCAGGTCCCTGCTGGTCTGTTATGAAACTAGAATATCTTTTGCAGATTCTGGAAGTGATTGCGATCGCAAAGCTCTATTAGCGGCTGTGGAATCGACTTTTAAAAATGAGAGGGCGTAAAATTCGACAAAAAAATTTCGCGACGAAATCGAGCACATGCCTTCATAAAACGGCTCTCCTGGCCAAATGGTTTAACTTTGGCAGGTCCCTCGTGCTTTATCATGAAAGTAGACTTCGTGGGGCAGATTCTGGAAGTGATTGCGATCGCAAAGCTCTATTAGTTGCTTTGGAATCGGCTTTTGAAAAAAATTCTGCGAAAATCGCAAAAATTTTGGGTATCGAAATCTGGCAAAAGTCTGCATAAAAGGGCTCTCCTGGCCAAATGGTTTAACTTTGGCAGGTCCCTGCTGGTCTGTTATGAAACTAGAATATCTTTTGCAGATTCTGGAAGTGATTGCGATCGCAAAGCTCTATTAGCGGCTGTGGAATCGACTTTTAAAAATGAGAGGGCGTAAAATTCGACAAAAAAATTTCGCGACGAAATCGAGCACATGCCTTCATAAAACGGCTCTCCTGGCCAAATGGTTTAACTTTGGCAGGTCCCTCGTGCTTTATCATGAAAGTAGACTTCGTGGGGCAGATTCTGGAAGTGATTGCGATCGCAAAGCTCTATTAGTTGCTTTGGAATCGGCTTTTGAAAAAAATTCTGCGAAAATCGCAAAAATTTTGGGTATCGAAATCTGGCAAAAGTCTGCATAAAAGGGCTCTCCTGGCCAAATGGTTTAACTTTGGCAGGTCCCTGCTGGTCTGTTATGAAACTAGAATATCTTTTGCAGATTCTGGAAGTGATTGCGATCGCAAAGCTCTATTAGCGGCTGTGGAATCGACTTTTAAAAATGAGAGGGCGTAAAATTCGACAAAAAAATTTCGCGACGAAATCGAGCACATGCCTTCATAAAACGGCTCTCCGGCCAAATGGTTTAACTTTGGCAGGTCCCTCGTGCTTTATCATGAAAGTAGACTTCGTGGGGCAGATTCTGGAAGTGATTGCGATCGCAAAGCTCTATTAGTTGCTTTGGAATCGGCTTTTGAAAAAAATTCTGCGAAAATCGCAAAAATTTTGGGTATCGAAATCTGGCAAAAGTCTGCATAAAAGGGCTCTCCTGGCCAAATGGTTTAACTTTGGCAGGTCCCTGCTGGTCTGTTATGAAACTAGAATATCTTTTGCAGATTCTGGAAGTGATTGCGATCGCAAAGCTCTATTAGCGGCTGTGGAATCGACTTTTAAAAATGAGAGGGCGTAAAATTCGACAAAAAAATTTCGCGACGAAATCGAGCACATGCCTTCATAAAACGGCTCTCCTGGCCAAATGGTTTAACTTTGGCAGGTCCCTCGTGCTTTATCATGAAAGTAGACTTCGTGGGGCAGATTCTGGAAGTGATTGCGATCGCAAAGCTCTATTAGTTGCTTTGGAATCGGCTTTTGAAAAAAATTCTGCGAAAATCGCAAAAATTTTGGGTATCGAAATCTGGCAAAAGTCTGCATAAAAGGGCTCTCCTGGCCAAATGGTTTAACTTTGGCAGGTCCCTGCTGGTCTGTTATGAAACTAGAATATCTTTTGCAGATTCTGGAAGTGATTGCGATCGCAAAGCTCTATTAGCGGCTGTGGAATCGACTTTTAAAAATGAGAGGGCGTAAAATTCGACAAAAAAATTTCGCGACGAAATCGAGCACATGCCTTCATAAAACGGCTCTCCTGGCCAAATGGTTTAACTTTGGCAGGTCCCTCGTGCTTTATCATGAAAGTAGACTTCGTGGGGCAGATTCTGGAAGTGATTGCGATCGCAAAGCTCTATTAGTTGCTTTGGAATCGGCTTTTGAAAAAAATTCTGCGAAAATCGCAAAAATTTTGGGTATCGAAATCTGGCAAAAGTCTGCATAAAAGGGCTCTCCTGGCCAAATGGTTTAACTTTGGCAGGTCCCTGCTGGTCTGTTATGAAACTAGAATATCTTTTGCAGATTCTGGAAGTGATTGCGATCGCAAAGCTCTATTAGCGGCTGTGGAATCGACTTTTAAAAATGAGAGGGCGTAAAATTCGACAAAAAAATTTCGCGACGAAATCGAGCACATGCCTTCATAAAACGGCTCTCCTGGCCAAATGGTTTAACTTTGGCAGGTCCCTCGTGCTTTATCATGAAAGTAGACTTCGTGGGGCAGATTCTGGAAGTGATTGCGATCGCAAAGCTCTATTAGTTGCTTTGGAATCGGCTTTTGAAAAAAATTCTGCGAAAATCGCAAAAATTTTGGGTATCGAAATCTGGCAAAAGTCTGCATAAAAGGGCTCTCCTGGCCAAATGGTTTAACTTTGGCAGGTCCCTGCTGGTCTGTTATGAAACTAGAATATCTTTTGCAGATTCTGGAAGTGATTGCGATCGCAAAGCTCTATTAGCGGCTGTGGAATCGACTTTTAAAAATGAGAGGGCGTAAAATTCGACAAAAAAATTTCGCGACGAAATCGAGCACATGCCTTCATAAAACGGCTCTCAATGGCCAAATGGTTTAACTTTGGCAGGTCCCTCGTGCTTTATCATGAAAGTAGACTTCGTGGGGCAGATTCTGGAAGTGATTGCGATCGCAAAGCTCTATTAGTTGCTTTGGAATCGGCTTTTGAAAAAAATTCTGCGAAAATCGCAAAAATTTTGGGTATCGAAATCTGGCAAAAGTCTGCATAAAAGGGCTCTCCTGGCCAAATGGTTTAACTTTGGCAGGTCCCTGCTGGTCTGTTATGAAACTAGAATATCTTTTGCAGATTCTGGAAGTGATTGCGATCGCAAAGCTCTATTAGCGGCTGTGGAATCGACTTTTAAAAATGAGAGGGCGTAAAATTCGACAAAAAAATTTCGCGACGAAATCGAGCACATGCCTTCATAAAACGGCTCTCCTGGCCAAATGGTTTAACTTTGGCAGGTCCCTCGTGCTTTATCATGAAAGTAGACTTCGTGGGGCAGATTCTGGAAGTGATTGCGATCGCAAAGCTCTATTAGTTGCTTTGGAATCGGCTTTTGAAAAAAATTCTGCGAAAATCGCAAAAATTTTGGGTATCGAAATCTGGCAAAAGTCTGCATAAAAGGGCTCTCCTGGCCAAATGGTTTAACTTTGGCAGGTCCCTGCTGGTCTGTTATGAAACTAGAATATCTTTTGCAGATTCTGGAAGTGATTGCGATCGCAAAGCTCTATTAGCGGCTGTGGAATCGACTTTTAAAAATGAGAGGGCGTAAAATTCGACAAAAAAATTTCGCGACGAAATCGAGCACATGCCTTCATAAAACGGCTCTCCTGGCCAAATGGTTTAACTTTGGCAGGTCCCTCGTGCTTTATCATGAAAGTAGACTTCGTGGGGCAGATTCTGGAAGTGATTGCGATCGCAAAGCTCTATTAGTTGCTTTGGAATCGGCTTTTGAAAAAAATTCTGCGAAAATCGCAAAAATTTTGGGTATCGAAATCTGGCAAAAGTCTGCATAAAAGGGCTCTCCTGGCCAAATGGTTTAACTTTGGCAGGTCCCTGCTGGTCTGTTATGAAACTAGAATATCTTTTGCAGATTCTGGAAGTGATTGCGATCGCAAAGCTCTATTAGCGGCTGTGGAATCGACTTTTAAAAATGAGAGGGCGTAAAATTCGACAAAAAAATTTCGCGACGAAATCGAGCACATGCCTTCATAAAACGGCTCTCCTGGCCAAATGGTTTAACTTTGGCAGGTCCCTCGTGCTTTATCATGAAAGTAGACTTCGTGGGGCAGATTCTGGAAGTGATTGCGATCGCAAAGCTCTATTAGTTGCTTTGGAATCGGCTTTTGAAAAAAATTCTGCGAAAATCGCAAAAATTTTGGGTATCGAAATCTGGCAAAAGTCTGCATAAAAGGGCTCTCCTGGCCAAATGGTTTAACTTTGGCAGGTCCCTGCTGGTCTGTTATGAAACTAGAATATCTTTTGCAGATTCTGGAAGTGATTGCGATCGCAAAGCTCTATTAGCGGCTGTGGAATCGACTTTTAAAAATGAGAGGGCGTAAAATTCGACAAAAAAATTTCGCGACGAAATCGAGCACATGCCTTCATAAAACGGCTCTCCTGGCCAAATGGTTTAACTTTGGCAGGTCCCTCGTGCTTTATCATGAAAGTAGACTTCGTGGGGCAGATTCTGGAAGTGATTGCGATCGCAAAGCTCTATTAGTTGCTTTGGAATCGGCTTTTGAAAAAAATTCTGCGAAAATCGCAAAAATTTTGGGTATCGAAATCTGGCAAAAGTCTGCATAAAAGGGCTCTCCTGGCCAAATGGTTTAACTTTGGCAGGTCCCTGCTGGTCTGTTATGAAACTAGAATATCTTTTGCAGATTCTGGAAGTGATTGCGATCGCAAAGCTCTATTAGCGGCTGTGGAATCGACTTTTAAAAATGAGAGGGCGTAAAATTCGACAAAAAAATTTCGCGACGAAATCGAGCACATGCCTTCATAAAACGGCTCTCCTGGCCAAATGGTTTAACTTTGGCAGGTCCCTCGTGCTTTATCATGAAAGTAGACTTCGTGGGGCAGATTCTGGAAGTGATTGCGATCGCAAAGCTCTATTAGTTGCTTTGGAATCGGCTTTTGAAAAAAATTCTGCGAAAATCGCAAAAATTTTGGGTATCGAAATCTGGCAAAAGTCTGCATAAAAGGGCTCTCCTGGCCAAATGGTTTAACTTTGGCAGGTCCCTGCTGGTCTGTTATGAAACTAGAATATCTTTTGCAGATTCTGGAAGTGATTGCGATCGCAAAGCTCTATTAGCGGCTGTGGAATCGACTTTTAAAAATGAGAGGGCGTAAAATTCGACAAAAAAATTTCGCGACGAAATCGAGCACATGCCTTCATAAAACGGCTCTCCTGGCCAAATGGTTTAACTTTGGCAGGTCCCTCGTGCTTTATCATGAAAGTAGACTTCGTGGGGCAGATTCTGGAAGTGATTGCGATCGCAAAGCTCTATTAGTTGCTTTGGAATCGGCTTTTGAAAAAAATTCTGCGAAAATCGCAAAAATTTTGGGTATCGAAATCTGGCAAAAGTCTGCATAAAAGGGCTCTCCTGGCCAAATGGTTTAACTTTGGCAGGTCCCTGCTGGTCTGTTATGAAACTAGAATATCTTTTGCAGATTCTGGAAGTGATTGCGATCGCAAAGCTCTATTAGCGGCTGTGGAATCGACTTTTAAAAATGAGAGGGCGTAAAATTCGACAAAAAAATTTCGCGACGAAATCGAGCACATGCCTTCATAAAACGGCTCTCCTGGCCAAATGGTTTAACTTTGGCAGGTCCCTCGTGCTTTATCATGAAAGTAGACTTCGTGGGGCAGATTCTGGAAGTGATTGCGATCGCAAAGCTCTATTAGTTGCTTTGGAATCGGCTTTTGAAAAAAATTCTGCGAAAATCGCAAAAATTTTGGGTATCGAAATCTGGCAAAAGTCTGCATAAAAGGGCTCTCCTGGCCAAATGGTTTAACTTTGGCAGGTCCCTGCTGGTCTGTTATGAAACTAGAATATCTTTTGCAGATTCTGGAAGTGATTGCGATCGCAAAGCTCTATTAGCGGCTGTGGAATCGACTTTTAAAAATGAGAGGGCGTAAAATTCGACAAAAAAATTTCGCGACGAAATCGAGCACATGCCTTCATAAAACGGCTCTCCTGGCCAAATGGTTTAACTTTGGCAGGTCCCTCGTGCTTTATCATGAAAGTAGACTTCGTGGGGCAGATTCTGGAAGTGATTGCGATCGCAAAGCTCTATTAGTTGCTTTGGAATCGGCTTTTGAAAAAAATTCTGCGAAAATCGCAAAAATTTTGGGTATCGAAATCTGGCAAAAGTCTGCATAAAAGGGCTCTCCTGGCCAAATGGTTTAACTTTGGCAGGTCCCTGCTGGTCTGTTATGAAACTAGAATATCTTTTGCAGATTCTGGAAGTGATTGCGATCGCAAAGCTCTATTAGCGGCTGTGGAATCGACTTTTAAAAATGAGAGGGCGTAAAATTCGACAAAAAAATTTCGCGACGAAATCGAGCACATGCCTTCATAAAACGGCTCTCCTGGCCAAATGGTTTAACTTTGGCAGGTCCCTCGTGCTTTATCATGAAAGTAGACTTCGTGGGGCAGATTCTGGAAGTGATTGCGATCGCAAAGCTCTATTAGTTGCTTTGGAATCGGCTTTTGAAAAAAATTCTGCGAAAATCGCAAAAATTTTGGGTATCGAAATCTGGCAAAAGTCTGCATAAAAGGGCTCTCCTGGCCAAATGGTTTAACTTTGGCAGGTCCCTGCTGGTCTGTTATGAAACTAGAATATCTTTTGCAGATTCTGGAAGTGATTGCGATCGCAAAGCTCTATTAGCGGCTGTGGAATCGACTTTTAAAAATGAGAGGGCGTAAAATTCGACAAAAAAATTTCGCGACGAAATCGAGCACATGCCTTCATAAAACGGCTCTCCTGGCCAAATGGTTTAACTTTGGCAGGTCCCTCGTGCTTTATCATGAAAGTAGACTTCGTGGGGCAGATTCTGGAAGTGATTGCGATCGCAAAGCTCTATTAGTTGCTTTGGAATCGGCTTTTGAAAAAAATTCTGCGAAAATCGCAAAAATTTTGGGTATCGAAATCTGGCAAAAGTCTGCATAAAAGGGCTCTCCTGGCCAAATGGTTTAACTTTGGCAGGTCCCTGCTGGTCTGTTATGAAACTAGAATATCTTTTGCAGATTCTGGAAGTGATTGCGATCGCAAAGCTCTATTAGCGGCTGTGGAATCGACTTTTAAAAATGAGAGGGCGTAAAATTCGACAAAAAAATTTCGCGACGAAATCGAGCACATGCCTTCATAAAACGGCTCTCCTGGCCAAATGGTTTAACTTTGGCAGGTCCCTCGTGCTTTATCATGAAAGTAGACTTCGTGGGGCAGATTCTGGAAGTGATTGCGATCGCAAAGCTCTATTAGTTGCTTTGGAATCGGCTTTTGAAAAAAATTCTGCGAAAATCGCAAAAATTTTGGGTATCGAAATCTGGCAAAAGTCTGCATAAAAGGGCTCTCCTGGCCAAATGGTTTAACTTTGGCAGGTCCCTGCTGGTCTGTTATGAAACTAGAATATCTTTTGCAGATTCTGGAAGTGATTGCGATCGCAAAGCTCTATTAGCGGCTGTGGAATCGACTTTTAAAAATGAGAGGGCGTAAAATTCGACAAAAAAATTTCGCGACGAAATCGAGCACATGCCTTCATAAAACGGCTCTCCTGGCCAAATGGTTTAACTTTGGCAGGTCCCTCGTGCTTTATCATGAAAGTAGACTTCGTGGGGCAGATTCTGGAAGTGATTGCGATCGCAAAGCTCTATTAGTTGCTTTGGAATCGGCTTTTGAAAAAAATTCTGCGAAAATCGCAAAAATTTTGGGTATCGAAATCTGGCAAAAGTCTGCATAAAAGGGCTCTCCTGGCCAAATGGTTTAACTTTGGCAGGTCCCTGCTGGTCTGTTATGAAACTAGAATATCTTTTGCAGATTCTGGAAGTGATTGCGATCGCAAAGCTCTATTAGCGGCTGTGGAATCGACTTTTAAAAATGAGAGGGCGTAAAATTCGACAAAAAAATTTCGCGACGAAATCGAGCACATGCCTTCATAAAACGGCTCTCCTGGCCAAATGGTTTAACTTTGGCAGGTCCCTCGTGCTTTATCATGAAAGTAGACTTCGTGGGGCAGATTCTGGAAGTGATTGCGATCGCAAAGCTCTATTAGTTGCTTTGGAATCGGCTTTTGAAAAAAATTCTGCGAAAATCGCAAAAATTTTGGGTATCGAAATCTGGCAAAAGTCTGCATAAAAGGGCTCTCCTGGCCAAATGGTTTAACTTTGGCAGGTCCCTGCTGGTCTGTTATGAAACTAGAATATCTTTTGCAGATTCTGGAAGTGATTGCGATCGCAAAGCTCTATTAGCGGCTGTGGAATCGACTTTTAAAAATGAGAGGGCGTAAAATTCGACAAAAAAATTTCGCGACGAAATCGAGCACATGCCTTCATAAAACGGCTCTCCTGGCCAAATGGTTTAACTTTGGCAGGTCCCTCGTGCTTTATCATGAAAGTAGACTTCGTGGGGCAGATTCTGGAAGTGATTGCGATCGCAAAGCTCTATTAGTTGCTTTGGAATCGGCTTTTGAAAAAAATTCTGCGAAAATCGCAAAAATTTTGGGTATCGAAATCTGGCAAAAGTCTGCATAAAAGGGCTCTCCTGGCCAAATGGTTTAACTTTGGCAGGTCCCTGCTGGTCTGTTATGAAACTAGAATATCTTTTGCAGATTCTGGAAGTGATTGCGATCGCAAAGCTCTATTAGCGGCTGTGGAATCGACTTTTAAAAATGAGAGGGCGTAAAATTCGACAAAAAAATTTCGCGACGAAATCGAGCACATGCCTTCATAAAACGGCTCTCCTGGCCAAATGGTTTAACTTTGGCAGGTCCCTCGTGCTTTATCATGAAAGTAGACTTCGTGGGGCAGATTCTGGAAGTGATTGCGATCGCAAAGCTCTATTAGTTGCTTTGGAATCGGCTTTTGAAAAAAATTCTGCGAAAATCGCAAAAATTTTGGGTATCGAAATCTGGCAAAAGTCTGCATAAAAGGGCTCTCCTGGCCAAATGGTTTAACTTTGGCAGGTCCCTGCTGGTCTGTTATGAAACTAGAATATCTTTTGCAGATTCTGGAAGTGATTGCGATCGCAAAGCTCTATTAGCGGCTGTGGAATCGACTTTTAAAAATGAGAGGGCGTAAAATTCGACAAAAAAATTTCGCGACGAAATCGAGCACATGCCTTCATAAAACGGCTCTCCTGGCCAAATGGTTTAACTTTGGCAGGTCCCTCGTGCTTTATCATGAAAGTAGACTTCGTGGGGCAGATTCTGGAAGTGATTGCGATCGCAAAGCTCTATTAGTTGCTTTGGAATCGGCTTTTGAAAAAAATTCTGCGAAAATCGCAAAAATTTTGGGTATCGAAATCTGGCAAAAGTCTGCATAAAAGGGCTCTCCTGGCCAAATGGTTTAACTTTGGCAGGTCCCTGCTGGTCTGTTATGAAACTAGAATATCTTTTGCAGATTCTGGAAGTGATTGCGATCGCAAAGCTCTATTAGCGGCTGTGGAATCGACTTTTAAAAATGAGAGGGCGTAAAATTCGACAAAAAAATTTCGCGACGAAATCGAGCACATGCCTTCATAAAACGGCTCTCCTGGCCAAATGGTTTAACTTTGGCAGGTCCCTCGTGCTTTATCATGAAAGTAGACTTCGTGGGGCAGATTCTGGAAGTGATTGCGATCGCAAAGCTCTATTAGTTGCTTTGGAATCGGCTTTTGAAAAAAATTCTGCGAAAATCGCAAAAATTTTGGGTATCGAAATCTGGCAAAAGTCTGCATAAAAGGGCTCTCCTGGCCAAATGGTTTAACTTTGGCAGGTCCCTGCTGGTCTGTTATGAAACTAGAATATCTTTTGCAGATTCTGGAAGTGATTGCGATCGCAAAGCTCTATTAGCGGCTGTGGAATCGACTTTTAAAAATGAGAGGGCGTAAAATTCGACAAAAAAATTTCGCGACGAAATCGAGCACATGCCTTCATAAAACGGCTCTCCTGGCCAAATGGTTTAACTTTGGCAGGTCCCTCGTGCTTTATCATGAAAGTAGACTTCGTGGGGCAGATTCTGGAAGTGATTGCGATCGCAAAGCTCTATTAGTTGCTTTGGAATCGGCTTTTGAAAAAAATTCTGCGAAAATCGCAAAAATTTTGGGTATCGAAATCTGGCAAAAGTCTGCATAAAAGGGCTCTCCTGGCCAAATGGTTTAACTTTGGCAGGTCCCTGCTGGTCTGTTATGAAACTAGAATATCTTTTGCAGATTCTGGAAGTGATTGCGATCGCAAAGCTCTATTAGCGGCTGTGGAATCGACTTTTAAAAATGAGAGGGCGTAAAATTCGACAAAAAAATTTCGCGACGAAATCGAGCACATGCCTTCATAAAACGGCTCTCCTGGCCAAATGGTTTAACTTTGGCAGGTCCCTCGTGCTTTATCATGAAAGTAGACTTCGTGGGGCAGATTCTGGAAGTGATTGCGATCGCAAAGCTCTATTAGTTGCTTTGGAATCGGCTTTTGAAAAAAATTCTGCGAAAATCGCAAAAATTTTGGGTATCGAAATCTGGCAAAAGTCTGCATAAAAGGGCTCTCCTGGCCAAATGGTTTAACTTTGGCAGGTCCCTGCTGGTCTGTTATGAAACTAGAATATCTTTTGCAGATTCTGGAAGTGATTGCGATCGCAAAGCTCTATTAGCGGCTGTGGAATCGACTTTTAAAAATGAGAGGGCGTAAAATTCGACAAAAAAATTTCGCGACGAAATCGAGCACATGCCTTCATAAAACGGCTCTCCTGGCCAAATGGTTTAACTTTGGCAGGTCCCTCGTGCTTTATCATGAAAGTAGACTTCGTGGGGCAGATTCTGGAAGTGATTGCGATCGCAAAGCTCTATTAGTTGCTTTGGAATCGGCTTTTGAAAAAAATTCTGCGAAAATCGCAAAAATTTTGGGTATCGAAATCTGGCAAAAGTCTGCATAAAAGGGCTCTCCTGGCCAAATGGTTTAACTTTGGCAGGTCCCTGCTGGTCTGTTATGAAACTAGAATATCTTTTGCAGATTCTGGAAGTGATTGCGATCGCAAAGCTCTATTAGCGGCTGTGGAATCGACTTTTAAAAATGAGAGGGCGTAAAATTCGACAAAAAAATTTCGCGACGAAATCGAGCACATGCCTTCATAAAACGGCTCTCCTGGCCAAATGGTTTAACTTTGGCAGGTCCCTCGTGCTTTATCATGAAAGTAGACTTCGTGGGGCAGATTCTGGAAGTGATTGCGATCGCAAAGCTCTATTAGTTGCTTTGGAATCGGCTTTTGAAAAAAATTCTGCGAAAATCGCAAAAATTTTGGGTATCGAAATCTGGCAAAAGTCTGCATAAAAGGGCTCTCCTGGCCAAATGGTTTAACTTTGGCAGGTCCCTGCTGGTCTGTTATGAAACTAGAATATCTTTTGCAGATTCTGGAAGTGATTGCGATCGCAAAGCTCTATTAGCGGCTGTGGAATCGACTTTTAAAAATGAGAGGGCGTAAAATTCGACAAAAAAATTTCGCGACGAAATCGAGCACATGCCTTCATAAAACGGCTCTCCTGGCCAAATGGTTTAACTTTGGCAGGTCCCTCGTGCTTTATCATGAAAGTAGACTTCGTGGGGCAGATTCTGGAAGTGATTGCGATCGCAAAGCTCTATTAGTTGCTTTGGAATCGGCTTTTGAAAAAAATTCTGCGAAAATCGCAAAAATTTTGGGTATCGAAATCTGGCAAAAGTCTGCATAAAAGGGCTCTCCTGGCCAAATGGTTTAACTTTGGCAGGTCCCTGCTGGTCTGTTATGAAACTAGAATATCTTTTGCAGATTCTGGAAGTGATTGCGATCGCAAAGCTCTATTAGCGGCTGTGGAATCGACTTTTAAAAATGAGAGGGCGTAAAATTCGACAAAAAAATTTCGCGACGAAATCGAGCACATGCCTTCATAAAACGGCTCTCCTGGCCAAATGGTTTAACTTTGGCAGGTCCCTCGTGCTTTATCATGAAAGTAGACTTCGTGGGGCAGATTCTGGAAGTGATTGCGATCGCAAAGCTCTATTAGTTGCTTTGGAATCGGCTTTTGAAAAAAATTCTGCGAAAATCGCAAAAATTTTGGGTATCGAAATCTGGCAAAAGTCTGCATAAAAGGGCTCTCCTGGCCAAATGGTTTAACTTTGGCAGGTCCCTGCTGGTCTGTTATGAAACTAGAATATCTTTTGCAGATTCTGGAAGTGATTGCGATCGCAAAGCTCTATTAGCGGCTGTGGAATCGACTTTTAAAAATGAGAGGGCGTAAAATTCGACAAAAAAATTTCGCGACGAAATCGAGCACATGCCTTCATAAAACGGCTCTCCTGGCCAAATGGTTTAACTTTGGCAGGTCCCTCGTGCTTTATCATGAAAGTAGACTTCGTGGGGCAGATTCTGGAAGTGATTGCGATCGCAAAGCTCTATTAGTTGCTTTGGAATCGGCTTTTGAAAAAAATTCTGCGAAAATCGCAAAAATTTTGGGTATCGAAATCTGGCAAAAGTCTGCATAAAAGGGCTCTCCTGGCCAAATGGTTTAACTTTGGCAGGTCCCTGCTGGTCTGTTATGAAACTAGAATATCTTTTGCAGATTCTGGAAGTGATTGCGATCGCAAAGCTCTATTAGCGGCTGTGGAATCGACTTTTAAAAATGAGAGGGCGTAAAATTCGACAAAAAAATTTCGCGACGAAATCGAGCACATGCCTTCATAAAACGGCTCTCCTGGCCAAATGGTTTAACTTTGGCAGGTCCCTCGTGCTTTATCATGAAAGTAGACTTCGTGGGGCAGATTCTGGAAGTGATTGCGATCGCAAAGCTCTATTAGTTGCTTTGGAATCGGCTTTTGAAAAAAATTCTGCGAAAATCGCAAAAATTTTGGGTATCGAAATCTGGCAAAAGTCTGCATAAAAGGGCTCTCCTGGCCAAATGGTTTAACTTTGGCAGGTCCCTGCTGGTCTGTTATGAAACTAGAATATCTTTTGCAGATTCTGGAAGTGATTGCGATCGCAAAGCTCTATTAGCGGCTGTGGAATCGACTTTTAAAAATGAGAGGGCGTAAAATTCGACAAAAAAATTTCGCGACGAAATCGAGCACATGCCTTCATAAAACGGCTCTCCTGGCCAAATGGTTTAACTTTGGCAGGTCCCTCGTGCTTTATCATGAAAGTAGACTTCGTGGGGCAGATTCTGGAAGTGATTGCGATCGCAAAGCTCTATTAGTTGCTTTGGAATCGGCTTTTGAAAAAAATTCTGCGAAAATCGCAAAAATTTTGGGTATCGAAATCTGGCAAAAGTCTGCATAAAAGGGCTCTCCTGGCCAAATGGTTTAACTTTGGCAGGTCCCTGCTGGTCTGTTATGAAACTAGAATATCTTTTGCAGATTCTGGAAGTGATTGCGATCGCAAAGCTCTATTAGCGGCTGTGGAATCGACTTTTAAAAATGAGAGGGCGTAAAATTCGACAAAAAAATTTCGCGACGAAATCGAGCACATGCCTTCATAAAACGGCTCTCCTGGCCAAATGGTTTAACTTTGGCAGGTCCCTCGTGCTTTATCATGAAAGTAGACTTCGTGGGGCAGATTCTGGAAGTGATTGCGATCGCAAAGCTCTATTAGTTGCTTTGGAATCGGCTTTTGAAAAAAATTCTGCGAAAATCGCAAAAATTTTGGGTATCGAAATCTGGCAAAAGTCTGCATAAAAGGGCTCTCCTGGCCAAATGGTTTAACTTTGGCAGGTCCCTGCTGGTCTGTTATGAAACTAGAATATCTTTTGCAGATTCTGGAAGTGATTGCGATCGCAAAGCTCTATTAGCGGCTGTGGAATCGACTTTTAAAAATGAGAGGGCGTAAAATTCGACAAAAAAATTTCGCGACGAAATCGAGCACATGCCTTCATAAAACGGCTCTCCTGGCCAAATGGTTTAACTTTGGCAGGTCCCTCGTGCTTTATCATGAAAGTAGACTTCGTGGGGCAGATTCTGGAAGTGATTGCGATCGCAAAGCTCTATTAGTTGCTTTGGAATCGGCTTTTGAAAAAAATTCTGCGAAAATCGCAAAAATTTTGGGTATCGAAATCTGGCAAAAGTCTGCATAAAAGGGCTCTCCTGGCCAAATGGTTTAACTTTGGCAGGTCCCTGCTGGTCTGTTATGAAACTAGAATATCTTTTGCAGATTCTGGAAGTGATTGCGATCGCAAAGCTCTATTAGCGGCTGTGGAATCGACTTTTAAAAATGAGAGGGCGTAAAATTCGACAAAAAAATTTCGCGACGAAATCGAGCACATGCCTTCATAAAACGGCTCTCCTGGCCAAATGGTTTAACTTTGGCAGGTCCCTCGTGCTTTATCATGAAAGTAGACTTCGTGGGGCAGATTCTGGAAGTGATTGCGATCGCAAAGCTCTATTAGTTGCTTTGGAATCGGCTTTTGAAAAAAATTCTGCGAAAATCGCAAAAATTTTGGGTATCGAAATCTGGCAAAAGTCTGCATAAAAGGGCTCTCCTGGCCAAATGGTTTAACTTTGGCAGGTCCCTGCTGGTCTGTTATGAAACTAGAATATCTTTTGCAGATTCTGGAAGTGATTGCGATCGCAAAGCTCTATTAGCGGCTGTGGAATCGACTTTTAAAAATGAGAGGGCGTAAAATTCGACAAAAAAATTTCGCGACGAAATCGAGCACATGCCTTCATAAAACGGCTCTCCTGGCCAAATGGTTTAACTTTGGCAGGTCCCTCGTGCTTTATCATGAAAGTAGACTTCGTGGGGCAGATTCTGGAAGTGATTGCGATCGCAAAGCTCTATTAGTTGCTTTGGAATCGGCTTTTGAAAAAAATTCTGCGAAAATCGCAAAAATTTTGGGTATCGAAATCTGGCAAAAGTCTGCATAAAAGGGCTCTCCTGGCCAAATGGTTTAACTTTGGCAGGTCCCTGCTGGTCTGTTATGAAACTAGAATATCTTTTGCAGATTCTGGAAGTGATTGCGATCGCAAAGCTCTATTAGCGGCTGTGGAATCGACTTTTAAAAATGAGAGGGCGTAAAATTCGACAAAAAAATTTCGCGACGAAATCGAGCACATGCCTTCATAAAACGGCTCTCCTGGCCAAATGGTTTAACTTTGGCAGGTCCCTCGTGCTTTATCATGAAAGTAGACTTCGTGGGGCAGATTCTGGAAGTGATTGCGATCGCAAAGCTCTATTAGTTGCTTTGGAATCGGCTTTTGAAAAAAATTCTGCGAAAATCGCAAAAATTTTGGGTATCGAAATCTGGCAAAAGTCTGCATAAAAGGGCTCTCCTGGCCAAATGGTTTAACTTTGGCAGGTCCCTGCTGGTCTGTTATGAAACTAGAATATCTTTTGCAGATTCTGGAAGTGATTGCGATCGCAAAGCTCTATTAGCGGCTGTGGAATCGACTTTTAAAAATGAGAGGGCGTAAAATTCGACAAAAAAATTTCGCGACGAAATCGAGCACATGCCTTCATAAAACGGCTCTCCTGGCCAAATGGTTTAACTTTGGCAGGTCCCTCGTGCTTTATCATGAAAGTAGACTTCGTGGGGCAGATTCTGGAAGTGATTGCGATCGCAAAGCTCTATTAGTTGCTTTGGAATCGGCTTTTGAAAAAAATTCTGCGAAAATCGCAAAAATTTTGGGTATCGAAATCTGGCAAAAGTCTGCATAAAAGGGCTCTCCTGGCCAAATGGTTTAACTTTGGCAGGTCCCTGCTGGTCTGTTATGAAACTAGAATATCTTTTGCAGATTCTGGAAGTGATTGCGATCGCAAAGCTCTATTAGCGGCTGTGGAATCGACTTTTAAAAATGAGAGGGCGTAAAATTCGACAAAAAAATTTCGCGACGAAATCGAGCACATGCCTTCATAAAACGGCTCTCCTGGCCAAATGGTTTAACTTTGGCAGGTCCCTCGTGCTTTATCATGAAAGTAGACTTCGTGGGGCAGATTCTGGAAGTGATTGCGATCGCAAAGCTCTATTAGTTGCTTTGGAATCGGCTTTTGAAAAAAATTCTGCGAAAATCGCAAAAATTTTGGGTATCGAAATCTGGCAAAAGTCTGCATAAAAGGGCTCTCCTGGCCAAATGGTTTAACTTTGGCAGGTCCCTGCTGGTCTGTTATGAAACTAGAATATCTTTTGCAGATTCTGGAAGTGATTGCGATCGCAAAGCTCTATTAGCGGCTGTGGAATCGACTTTTAAAAATGAGAGGGCGTAAAATTCGACAAAAAAATTTCGCGACGAAATCGAGCACATGCCTTCATAAAACGGCTCTCCTGGCCAAATGGTTTAACTTTGGCAGGTCCCTCGTGCTTTATCATGAAAGTAGACTTCGTGGGGCAGATTCTGGAAGTGATTGCGATCGCAAAGCTCTATTAGTTGCTTTGGAATCGGCTTTTGAAAAAAATTCTGCGAAAATCGCAAAAATTTTGGGTATCGAAATCTGGCAAAAGTCTGCATAAAAGGGCTCTCCTGGCCAAATGGTTTAACTTTGGCAGGTCCCTGCTGGTCTGTTATGAAACTAGAATATCTTTTGCAGATTCTGGAAGTGATTGCGATCGCAAAGCTCTATTAGCGGCTGTGGAATCGACTTTTAAAAATGAGAGGGCGTAAAATTCGACAAAAAAATTTCGCGACGAAATCGAGCACATGCCTTCATAAAACGGCTCTCCTGGCCAAATGGTTTAACTTTGGCAGGTCCCTCGTGCTTTATCATGAAAGTAGACTTCGTGGGGCAGATTCTGGAAGTGATTGCGATCGCAAAGCTCTATTAGTTGCTTTGGAATCGGCTTTTGAAAAAAATTCTGCGAAAATCGCAAAAATTTTGGGTATCGAAATCTGGCAAAAGTCTGCATAAAAGGGCTCTCCTGGCCAAATGGTTTAACTTTGGCAGGTCCCTGCTGGTCTGTTATGAAACTAGAATATCTTTTGCAGATTCTGGAAGTGATTGCGATCGCAAAGCTCTATTAGCGGCTGTGGAATCGACTTTTAAAAATGAGAGGGCGTAAAATTCGACAAAAAAATTTCGCGACGAAATCGAGCACATGCCTTCATAAAACGGCTCTCCTGGCCAAATGGTTTAACTTTGGCAGGTCCCTCGTGCTTTATCATGAAAGTAGACTTCGTGGGGCAGATTCTGGAAGTGATTGCGATCGCAAAGCTCTATTAGTTGCTTTGGAATCGGCTTTTGAAAAAAATTCTGCGAAAATCGCAAAAATTTTGGGTATCGAAATCTGGCAAAAGTCTGCATAAAAGGGCTCTCCTGGCCAAATGGTTTAACTTTGGCAGGTCCCTGCTGGTCTGTTATGAAACTAGAATATCTTTTGCAGATTCTGGAAGTGATTGCGATCGCAAAGCTCTATTAGCGGCTGTGGAATCGACTTTTAAAAATGAGAGGGCGTAAAATTCGACAAAAAAATTTCGCGACGAAATCGAGCACATGCCTTCATAAAACGGCTCTCCTGGCCAAATGGTTTAACTTTGGCAGGTCCCTCGTGCTTTATCATGAAAGTAGACTTCGTGGGGCAGATTCTGGAAGTGATTGCGATCGCAAAGCTCTATTAGTTGCTTTGGAATCGGCTTTTGAAAAAAATTCTGCGAAAATCGCAAAAATTTTGGGTATCGAAATCTGGCAAAAGTCTGCATAAAAGGGCTCTCCTGGCCAAATGGTTTAACTTTGGCAGGTCCCTGCTGGTCTGTTATGAAACTAGAATATCTTTTGCAGATTCTGGAAGTGATTGCGATCGCAAAGCTCTATTAGCGGCTGTGGAATCGACTTTTAAAAATGAGAGGGCGTAAAATTCGACAAAAAAATTTCGCGACGAAATCGAGCACATGCCTTCATAAAACGGCTCTCCTGGCCAAATGGTTTAACTTTGGCAGGTCCCTCGTGCTTTATCATGAAAGTAGACTTCGTGGGGCAGATTCTGGAAGTGATTGCGATCGCAAAGCTCTATTAGTTGCTTTGGAATCGGCTTTTGAAAAAAATTCTGCGAAAATCGCAAAAATTTTGGGTATCGAAATCTGGCAAAAGTCTGCATAAAAGGGCTCTCCTGGCCAAATGGTTTAACTTTGGCAGGTCCCTGCTGGTCTGTTATGAAACTAGAATATCTTTTGCAGATTCTGGAAGTGATTGCGATCGCAAAGCTCTATTAGCGGCTGTGGAATCGACTTTTAAAAATGAGAGGGCGTAAAATTCGACAAAAAAATTTCGCGACGAAATCGAGCACATGCCTTCATAACGGCTCTCCTGGCCAAATGGTTTAACTTTGGCAGGTCCCTCGTGCTTTATCATGAAAGTAGACTTCGTGGGGCAGATTCTGGAAGTGATTGCGATCGCAAAGCTCTATTAGTTGCTTTGGAATCGGCTTTTGAAAAAAATTCTGCGAAAATCGCAGGAATCGGCTTTTGAAAAAAATTCTGCGAAAATCGCAAAAATTTTGGGTATCGAAATCTGGCAAAAGTCTGCATAAAAGGGCTCTCCTGGCCGGAATCGGCTTTTGAAAAAATTCTGCGAAAATCGCAAAAATTTTGGGTATCGAAATCTGGCAAAAGTCTGCATAAAAGGGCTCTCCTGGCCAAACTGGTTTTAACTTTGGCAGGTCCCTGCTGGTCTATGAACTAATATCTTTTGCAGATTCTGGAGTGATTGCGTGCAAAGCTCTATTAGCGGCTGTGGAATCCAATGGTTTAACTTGGAGTCGTGCTTTATCATGAAAGTAGACTTCGTGGGGCAGATTCTGGAAGTGATGAATTGGAATCGGCTTTTGAAAAAAATTCTGCGAAAATCGCAAAAATTTTGGGTATCGAAATCTGGCAAAAGTCTGCATAAAAGGGCTCTCCTGGCCAAATGGTTTAACTTTGGCAGGTCCCTGCTGGTCTGTTATGAAACTAGAATATCTTTTGCAGATTCTGGAAGTGATTGCGATCGCAAAGCTCTATTAGCGGCTGTGGAATCGACTTTTAAAAATGAGAGGGCGTAAAATTCGACAAAAAAATTTCGCGACGAAATCGAGCACATGCCTTCATAAAACGGCTCTCCTGGCCAAATGGTTTAACTTTGGCAGGTCCCTCGTGCTTTATCATGAAAGTAGACTTCGTGGGGCAGATTCTGGAAGTGATTGCGATCGCAAAGCTCTATTAGTTGCTTTGGAATCGGCTTTTGAAAAAAATTCTGCGAAAATCGCAAAAATTTTGGGTATCGAAATCTGGCAAAAGTCTGCATAAAAGGGCTCTCCTGGCCAAATGGTTTAACTTTGGCAGGTCCCTGCTGGTCTGTTATGAAACTAGAATATCTTTTGCAGATTCTGGAAGTGATTGCGATCGCAAAGCTCTATTAGCGGCTGTGGAATCGACTTTTAAAAATGAGAGGGCGTAAAATTCGACAAAAAAATTTCGCGACGAAATCGAGCACATGCCTTCATAAAACGGCTCTCCTGGCCAAATGGTTTAACTTTGGCAGGTCCCTCGTGCTTTATCATGAAAGTAGACTTCGTGGGGCAGATTCTGGAAGTGATTGCGATCGCAAAGCTCTATTAGTTGCTTTGGAATCGGCTTTTGAAAAAAATTCTGCGAAAATCGCAAAAATTTTGGGTATCGAAATCTGGCAAAAGTCTGCATAAAAGGGCTCTCCTGGCCAAATGGTTTAACTTTGGCAGGTCCCTGCTGGTCTGTTATGAAACTAGAATATCTTTTGCAGATTCTGGAAGTGATTGCGATCGCAAAGCTCTATTAGCGGCTGTGGAATCGACTTTTAAAAATGAGAGGGCGTAAAATTCGACAAAAAAATTTCGCGACGAAATCGAGCACATGCCTTCATAAAACGGCTCTCCTGGCCAAATGGTTTAACTTTGGCAGGTCCCTCGTGCTTTATCATGAAAGTAGACTTCGTGGGGCAGATTCTGGAAGTGATTGCGATCGCAAAGCTCTATTAGTTGCTTTGGAATCGGCTTTTGAAAAAAATTCTGCGAAAATCGCAAAAATTTTGGGTATCGAAATCTGGCAAAAGTCTGCATAAAAGGGCTCTCCTGGCCAAATGGTTTAACTTTGGCAGGTCCCTGCTGGTCTGTTATGAAACTAGAATATCTTTTGCAGATTCTGGAAGTGATTGCGATCGCAAAGCTCTATTAGCGGCTGTGGAATCGACTTTTAAAAATGAGAGGGCGTAAAATTCGACAAAAAAATTTCGCGACGAAATCGAGCACATGCCTTCATAAAACGGCTCTCCTGGCCAAATGGTTTAACTTTGGCAGGTCCCTCGTGCTTTATCATGAAAGTAGACTTCGTGGGGCAGATTCTGGAAGTGATTGCGATCGCAAAGCTCTATTAGTTGCTTTGGAATCGGCTTTTGAAAAAAATTCTGCGAAAATCGCAAAAATTTTGGGTATCGAAATCTGGCAAAAGTCTGCATAAAAGGGCTCTCCTGGCCAAATGGTTTAACTTTGGCAGGTCCCTGCTGGTCTGTTATGAAACTAGAATATCTTTTGCAGATTCTGGAAGTGATTGCGATCGCAAAGCTCTATTAGCGGCTGTGGAATCGACTTTTAAAAATGAGAGGGCGTAAAATTCGACAAAAAAATTTCGCGACGAAATCGAGCACATGCCTTCATAAAACGGCTCTCCTGGCCAAATGGTTTAACTTTGGCAGGTCCCTCGTGCTTTATCATGAAAGTAGACTTCGTGGGGCAGATTCTGGAAGTGATTGCGATCGCAAAGCTCTATTAGTTGCTTTGGAATCGGCTTTTGAAAAAAATTCTGCGAAAATCGCAAAAATTTTGGGTATCGAAATCTGGCAAAAGTCTGCATAAAAGGGCTCTCCTGGCCAAATGGTTTAACTTTGGCAGGTCCCTGCTGGTCTGTTATGAAACTAGAATATCTTTTGCAGATTCTGGAAGTGATTGCGATCGCAAAGCTCTATTAGCGGCTGTGGAATCGACTTTTAAAAATGAGAGGGCGTAAAATTCGACAAAAAAATTTCGCGACGAAATCGAGCACATGCCTTCATAAAACGGCTCTCCTGGCCAAATGGTTTAACTTTGGCAGGTCCCTCGTGCTTTATCATGAAAGTAGACTTCGTGGGGCAGATTCTGGAAGTGATTGCGATCGCAAAGCTCTATTAGTTGCTTTGGAATCGGCTTTTGAAAAAAATTCTGCGAAAATCGCAAAAATTTTGGGTATCGAAATCTGGCAAAAGTCTGCATAAAAGGGCTCTCCTGGCCAAATGGTTTAACTTTGGCAGGTCCCTGCTGGTCTGTTATGAAACTAGAATATCTTTTGCAGATTCTGGAAGTGATTGCGATCGCAAAGCTCTATTAGCGGCTGTGGAATCGACTTTTAAAAATGAGAGGGCGTAAAATTCGACAAAAAAATTTCGCGACGAAATCGAGCACATGCCTTCATAAAACGGCTCTCCTGGCCAAATGGTTTAACTTTGGCAGGTCCCTCGTGCTTTATCATGAAAGTAGACTTCGTGGGGCAGATTCTGGAAGTGATTGCGATCGCAAAGCTCTATTAGTTGCTTTGGAATCGGCTTTTGAAAAAAATTCTGCGAAAATCGCAAAAATTTTGGGTATCGAAATCTGGCAAAAGTCTGCATAAAAGGGCTCTCCTGGCCAAATGGTTTAACTTTGGCAGGTCCCTGCTGGTCTGTTATGAAACTAGAATATCTTTTGCAGATTCTGGAAGTGATTGCGATCGCAAAGCTCTATTAGCGGCTGTGGAATCGACTTTTAAAAATGAGAGGGCGTAAAATTCGACAAAAAAATTTCGCGACGAAATCGAGCACATGCCTTCATAAAACGGCTCTCCTGGCCAAATGGTTTAACTTTGGCAGGTCCCTCGTGCTTTATCATGAAAGTAGACTTCGTGGGGCAGATTCTGGAAGTGATTGCGATCGCAAAGCTCTATTAGTTGCTTTGGAATCGGCTTTTGAAAAAAATTCTGCGAAAATCGCAAAAATTTTGGGTATCGAAATCTGGCAAAAGTCTGCATAAAAGGGCTCTCCTGGCCAAATGGTTTAACTTTGGCAGGTCCCTGCTGGTCTGTTATGAAACTAGAATATCTTTTGCAGATTCTGGAAGTGATTGCGATCGCAAAGCTCTATTAGCGGCTGTGGAATCGACTTTTAAAAATGAGAGGGCGTAAAATTCGACAAAAAAATTTCGCGACGAAATCGAGCACATGCCTTCATAAAACGGCTCTCCTGGCCAAATGGTTTAACTTTGGCAGGTCCCTCGTGCTTTATCATGAAAGTAGACTTCGTGGGGCAGATTCTGGAAGTGATTGCGATCGCAAAGCTCTATTAGTTGCTTTGGAATCGGCTTTTGAAAAAAATTCTGCGAAAATCGCAAAAATTTTGGGTATCGAAATCTGGCAAAAGTCTGCATAAAAGGGCTCTCCTGGCCAAATGGTTTAACTTTGGCAGGTCCCTGCTGGTCTGTTATGAAACTAGAATATCTTTTGCAGATTCTGGAAGTGATTGCGATCGCAAAGCTCTATTAGCGGCTGTGGAATCGACTTTTAAAAATGAGAGGGCGTAAAATTCGACAAAAAAATTTCGCGACGAAATCGAGCACATGCCTTCATAAAACGGCTCTCCTGGCCAAATGGTTTAACTTTGGCAGGTCCCTCGTGCTTTATCATGAAAGTAGACTTCGTGGGGCAGATTCTGGAAGTGATTGCGATCGCAAAGCTCTATTAGTTGCTTTGGAATCGGCTTTTGAAAAAAATTCTGCGAAAATCGCAAAAATTTTGGGTATCGAAATCTGGCAAAAGTCTGCATAAAAGGGCTCTCCTGGCCAAATGGTTTAACTTTGGCAGGTCCCTGCTGGTCTGTTATGAAACTAGAATATCTTTTGCAGATTCTGGAAGTGATTGCGATCGCAAAGCTCTATTAGCGGCTGTGGAATCGACTTTTAAAAATGAGAGGGCGTAAAATTCGACAAAAAAATTTCGCGACGAAATCGAGCACATGCCTTCATAAAACGGCTCTCCTGGCCAAATGGTTTAACTTTGGCAGGTCCCTCGTGCTTTATCATGAAAGTAGACTTCGTGGGGCAGATTCTGGAAGTGATTGCGATCGCAAAGCTCTATTAGTTGCTTTGGAATCGGCTTTTGAAAAAAATTCTGCGAAAATCGCAAAAATTTTGGGTATCGAAATCTGGCAAAAGTCTGCATAAAAGGGCTCTCCTGGCCAAATGGTTTAACTTTGGCAGGTCCCTGCTGGTCTGTTATGAAACTAGAATATCTTTTGCAGATTCTGGAAGTGATTGCGATCGCAAAGCTCTATTAGCGGCTGTGGAATCGACTTTTAAAAATGAGAGGGCGTAAAATTCGACAAAAAAATTTCGCGACGAAATCGAGCACATGCCTTCATAAAACGGCTCTCCTGGCCAAATGGTTTAACTTTGGCAGGTCCCTCGTGCTTTATCATGAAAGTAGACTTCGTGGGGCAGATTCTGGAAGTGATTGCGATCGCAAAGCTCTATTAGTTGCTTTGGAATCGGCTTTTGAAAAAAATTCTGCGAAAATCGCAAAAATTTTGGGTATCGAAATCTGGCAAAAGTCTGCATAAAAGGGCTCTCCTGGCCAAATGGTTTAACTTTGGCAGGTCCCTGCTGGTCTGTTATGAAACTAGAATATCTTTTGCAGATTCTGGAAGTGATTGCGATCGCAAAGCTCTATTAGCGGCTGTGGAATCGACTTTTAAAAATGAGAGGGCGTAAAATTCGACAAAAAAATTTCGCGACGAAATCGAGCACATGCCTTCATAAAACGGCTCTCCTGGCCAAATGGTTTAACTTTGGCAGGTCCCTCGTGCTTTATCATGAAAGTAGACTTCGTGGGGCAGATTCTGGAAGTGATTGCGATCGCAAAGCTCTATTAGTTGCTTTGGAATCGGCTTTTGAAAAAAATTCTGCGAAAATCGCAAAAATTTTGGGTATCGAAATCTGGCAAAAGTCTGCATAAAAGGGCTCTCCTGGCCAAATGGTTTAACTTTGGCAGGTCCCTGCTGGTCTGTTATGAAACTAGAATATCTTTTGCAGATTCTGGAAGTGATTGCGATCGCAAAGCTCTATTAGCGGCTGTGGAATCGACTTTTAAAAATGAGAGGGCGTAAAATTCGACAAAAAAATTTCGCGACGAAATCGAGCACATGCCTTCATAAAACGGCTCTCCTGGCCAAATGGTTTAACTTTGGCAGGTCCCTCGTGCTTTATCATGAAAGTAGACTTCGTGGGGCAGATTCTGGAAGTGATTGCGATCGCAAAGCTCTATTAGTTGCTTTGGAATCGGCTTTTGAAAAAAATTCTGCGAAAATCGCAAAAATTTTGGGTATCGAAATCTGGCAAAAGTCTGCATAAAAGGGCTCTCCTGGCCAAATGGTTTAACTTTGGCAGGTCCCTGCTGGTCTGTTATGAAACTAGAATATCTTTTGCAGATTCTGGAAGTGATTGCGATCGCAAAGCTCTATTAGCGGCTGTGGAATCGACTTTTAAAAATGAGAGGGCGTAAAATTCGACAAAAAAATTTCGCGACGAAATCGAGCACATGCCTTCATAAAACGGCTCTCCTGGCCAAATGGTTTAACTTTGGCAGGTCCCTCGTGCTTTATCATGAAAGTAGACTTCGTGGGGCAGATTCTGGAAGTGATTGCGATCGCAAAGCTCTATTAGTTGCTTTGGAATCGGCTTTTGAAAAAAATTCTGCGAAAATCGCAAAAATTTTGGGTATCGAAATCTGGCAAAAGTCTGCATAAAAGGGCTCTCCTGGCCAAATGGTTTAACTTTGGCAGGTCCCTGCTGGTCTGTTATGAAACTAGAATATCTTTTGCAGATTCTGGAAGTGATTGCGATCGCAAAGCTCTATTAGCGGCTGTGGAATCGACTTTTAAAAATGAGAGGGCGTAAAATTCGACAAAAAAATTTCGCGACGAAATCGAGCACATGCCTTCATAAAACGGCTCTCCTGGCCAAATGGTTTAACTTTGGCAGGTCCCTCGTGCTTTATCATGAAAGTAGACTTCGTGGGGCAGATTCTGGAAGTGATTGCGATCGCAAAGCTCTATTAGTTGCTTTGGAATCGGCTTTTGAAAAAAATTCTGCGAAAATCGCAAAAATTTTGGGTATCGAAATCTGGCAAAAGTCTGCATAAAAGGGCTCTCCTGGCCAAATGGTTTAACTTTGGCAGGTCCCTGCTGGTCTGTTATGAAACTAGAATATCTTTTGCAGATTCTGGAAGTGATTGCGATCGCAAAGCTCTATTAGCGGCTGTGGAATCGACTTTTAAAAATGAGAGGGCGTAAAATTCGACAAAAAAATTTCGCGACGAAATCGAGCACATGCCTTCATAAAACGGCTCTCCTGGCCAAATGGTTTAACTTTGGCAGGTCCCTCGTGCTTTATCATGAAAGTAGACTTCGTGGGGCAGATTCTGGAAGTGATTGCGATCGCAAAGCTCTATTAGTTGCTTTGGAATCGGCTTTTGAAAAAAATTCTGCGAAAATCGCAAAAATTTTGGGTATCGAAATCTGGCAAAAGTCTGCATAAAAGGGCTCTCCTGGCCAAATGGTTTAACTTTGGCAGGTCCCTGCTGGTCTGTTATGAAACTAGAATATCTTTTGCAGATTCTGGAAGTGATTGCGATCGCAAAGCTCTATTAGCGGCTGTGGAATCGACTTTTAAAAATGAGAGGGCGTAAAATTCGACAAAAAAATTTCGCGACGAAATCGAGCACATGCCTTCATAAAACGGCTCTCCTGGCCAAATGGTTTAACTTTGGCAGGTCCCTCGTGCTTTATCATGAAAGTAGACTTCGTGGGGCAGATTCTGGAAGTGATTGCGATCGCAAAGCTCTATTAGTTGCTTTGGAATCGGCTTTTGAAAAAAATTCTGCGAAAATCGCAAAAATTTTGGGTATCGAAATCTGGCAAAAGTCTGCATAAAAGGGCTCTCCTGGCCAAATGGTTTAACTTTGGCAGGTCCCTGCTGGTCTGTTATGAAACTAGAATATCTTTTGCAGATTCTGGAAGTGATTGCGATCGCAAAGCTCTATTAGCGGCTGTGGAATCGACTTTTAAAAATGAGAGGGCGTAAAATTCGACAAAAAAATTTCGCGACGAAATCGAGCACATGCCTTCATAAAACGGCTCTCCTGGCCAAATGGTTTAACTTTGGCAGGTCCCTCGTGCTTTATCATGAAAGTAGACTTCGTGGGGCAGATTCTGGAAGTGATTGCGATCGCAAAGCTCTATTAGTTGCTTTGGAATCGGCTTTTGAAAAAAATTCTGCGAAAATCGCAAAAATTTTGGGTATCGAAATCTGGCAAAAGTCTGCATAAAAGGGCTCTCCTGGCCAAATGGTTTAACTTTGGCAGGTCCCTGCTGGTCTGTTATGAAACTAGAATATCTTTTGCAGATTCTGGAAGTGATTGCGATCGCAAAGCTCTATTAGCGGCTGTGGAATCGACTTTTAAAAATGAGAGGGCGTAAAATTCGACAAAAAAATTTCGCGACGAAATCGAGCACATGCCTTCATAAAACGGCTCTCCTGGCCAAATGGTTTAACTTTGGCAGGTCCCTCGTGCTTTATCATGAAAGTAGACTTCGTGGGGCAGATTCTGGAAGTGATTGCGATCGCAAAGCTCTATTAGTTGCTTTGGAATCGGCTTTTGAAAAAAATTCTGCGAAAATCGCAAAAATTTTGGGTATCGAAATCTGGCAAAAGTCTGCATAAAAGGGCTCTCCTGGCCAAATGGTTTAACTTTGGCAGGTCCCTGCTGGTCTGTTATGAAACTAGAATATCTTTTGCAGATTCTGGAAGTGATTGCGATCGCAAAGCTCTATTAGCGGCTGTGGAATCGACTTTTAAAAATGAGAGGGCGTAAAATTCGACAAAAAAATTTCGCGACGAAATCGAGCACATGCCTTCATAAAACGGCTCTCCTGGCCAAATGGTTTAACTTTGGCAGGTCCCTCGTGCTTTATCATGAAAGTAGACTTCGTGGGGCAGATTCTGGAAGTGATTGCGATCGCAAAGCTCTATTAGTTGCTTTGGAATCGGCTTTTGAAAAAAATTCTGCGAAAATCGCAAAAATTTTGGGTATCGAAATCTGGCAAAAGTCTGCATAAAAGGGCTCTCCTGGCCAAATGGTTTAACTTTGGCAGGTCCCTGCTGGTCTGTTATGAAACTAGAATATCTTTTGCAGATTCTGGAAGTGATTGCGATCGCAAAGCTCTATTAGCGGCTGTGGAATCGACTTTTAAAAATGAGAGGGCGTAAAATTCGACAAAAAAATTTCGCGACGAAATCGAGCACATGCCTTCATAAAACGGCTCTCCTGGCCAAATGGTTTAACTTTGGCAGGTCCCTCGTGCTTTATCATGAAAGTAGACTTCGTGGGGCAGATTCTGGAAGTGATTGCGATCGCAAAGCTCTATTAGTTGCTTTGGAATCGGCTTTTGAAAAAAATTCTGCGAAAATCGCAAAAATTTTGGGTATCGAAATCTGGCAAAAGTCTGCATAAAAGGGCTCTCCTGGCCAAATGGTTTAACTTTGGCAGGTCCCTGCTGGTCTGTTATGAAACTAGAATATCTTTTGCAGATTCTGGAAGTGATTGCGATCGCAAAGCTCTATTAGCGGCTGTGGAATCGACTTTTAAAAATGAGAGGGCGTAAAATTCGACAAAAAAATTTCGCGACGAAATCGAGCACATGCCTTCATAAAACGGCTCTCCTGGCCAAATGGTTTAACTTTGGCAGGTCCCTCGTGCTTTATCATGAAAGTAGACTTCGTGGGGCAGATTCTGGAAGTGATTGCGATCGCAAAGCTCTATTAGTTGCTTTGGAATCGGCTTTTGAAAAAAATTCTGCGAAAATCGCAAAAATTTTGGGTATCGAAATCTGGCAAAAGTCTGCATAAAAGGGCTCTCCTGGCCAAATGGTTTAACTTTGGCAGGTCCCTGCTGGTCTGTTATGAAACTAGAATATCTTTTGCAGATTCTGGAAGTGATTGCGATCGCAAAGCTCTATTAGCGGCTGTGGAATCGACTTTTAAAAATGAGAGGGCGTAAAATTCGACAAAAAAATTTCGCGACGAAATCGAGCACATGCCTTCATAAAACGGCTCTCCTGGCCAAATGGTTTAACTTTGGCAGGTCCCTCGTGCTTTATCATGAAAGTAGACTTCGTGGGGCAGATTCTGGAAGTGATTGCGATCGCAAAGCTCTATTAGTTGCTTTGGAATCGGCTTTTGAAAAAAATTCTGCGAAAATCGCAAAAATTTTGGGTATCGAAATCTGGCAAAAGTCTGCATAAAAGGGCTCTCCTGGCCAAATGGTTTAACTTTGGCAGGTCCCTGCTGGTCTGTTATGAAACTAGAATATCTTTTGCAGATTCTGGAAGTGATTGCGATCGCAAAGCTCTATTAGCGGCTGTGGAATCGACTTTTAAAAATGAGAGGGCGTAAAATTCGACAAAAAAATTTCGCGACGAAATCGAGCACATGCCTTCATAAAACGGCTCTCCTGGCCAAATGGTTTAACTTTGGCAGGTCCCTCGTGCTTTATCATGAAAGTAGACTTCGTGGGGCAGATTCTGGAAGTGATTGCGATCGCAAAGCTCTATTAGTTGCTTTGGAATCGGCTTTTGAAAAAAATTCTGCGAAAATCGCAAAAATTTTGGGTATCGAAATCTGGCAAAAGTCTGCATAAAAGGGCTCTCCTGGCCAAATGGTTTAACTTTGGCAGGTCCCTGCTGGTCTGTTATGAAACTAGAATATCTTTTGCAGATTCTGGAAGTGATTGCGATCGCAAAGCTCTATTAGCGGCTGTGGAATCGACTTTTAAAAATGAGAGGGCGTAAAATTCGACAAAAAAATTTCGCGACGAAATCGAGCACATGCCTTCATAAAACGGCTCTCCTGGCCAAATGGTTTAACTTTGGCAGGTCCCTCGTGCTTTATCATGAAAGTAGACTTCGTGGGGCAGATTCTGGAAGTGATTGCGATCGCAAAGCTCTATTAGTTGCTTTGGAATCGGCTTTTGAAAAAAATTCTGCGAAAATCGCAAAAATTTTGGGTATCGAAATCTGGCAAAAGTCTGCATAAAAGGGCTCTCCTGGCCAAATGGTTTAACTTTGGCAGGTCCCTGCTGGTCTGTTATGAAACTAGAATATCTTTTGCAGATTCTGGAAGTGATTGCGATCGCAAAGCTCTATTAGCGGCTGTGGAATCGACTTTTAAAAATGAGAGGGCGTAAAATTCGACAAAAAAATTTCGCGACGAAATCGAGCACATGCCTTCATAAAACGGCTCTCCTGGCCAAATGGTTTAACTTTGGCAGGTCCCTCGTGCTTTATCATGAAAGTAGACTTCGTGGGGCAGATTCTGGAAGTGATTGCGATCGCAAAGCTCTATTAGTTGCTTTGGAATCGGCTTTTGAAAAAAATTCTGCGAAAATCGCAAAAATTTTGGGTATCGAAATCTGGCAAAAGTCTGCATAAAAGGGCTCTCCTGGCCAAATGGTTTAACTTTGGCAGGTCCCTGCTGGTCTGTTATGAAACTAGAATATCTTTTGCAGATTCTGGAAGTGATTGCGATCGCAAAGCTCTATTAGCGGCTGTGGAATCGACTTTTAAAAATGAGAGGGCGTAAAATTCGACAAAAAAATTTCGCGACGAAATCGAGCACATGCCTTCATAAAACGGCTCTCCTGGCCAAATGGTTTAACTTTGGCAGGTCCCTCGTGCTTTATCATGAAAGTAGACTTCGTGGGGCAGATTCTGGAAGTGATTGCGATCGCAAAGCTCTATTAGTTGCTTTGGAATCGGCTTTTGAAAAAAATTCTGCGAAAATCGCAAAAATTTTGGGTATCGAAATCTGGCAAAAGTCTGCATAAAAGGGCTCTCCTGGCCAAATGGTTTAACTTTGGCAGGTCCCTGCTGGTCTGTTATGAAACTAGAATATCTTTTGCAGATTCTGGAAGTGATTGCGATCGCAAAGCTCTATTAGCGGCTGTGGAATCGACTTTTAAAAATGAGAGGGCGTAAAATTCGACAAAAAAATTTCGCGACGAAATCGAGCACATGCCTTCATAAAACGGCTCTCCTGGCCAAATGGTTTAACTTTGGCAGGTCCCTCGTGCTTTATCATGAAAGTAGACTTCGTGGGGCAGATTCTGGAAGTGATTGCGATCGCAAAGCTCTATTAGTTGCTTTGGAATCGGCTTTTGAAAAAAATTCTGCGAAAATCGCAAAAATTTTGGGTATCGAAATCTGGCAAAAGTCTGCATAAAAGGGCTCTCCTGGCCAAATGGTTTAACTTTGGCAGGTCCCTGCTGGTCTGTTATGAAACTAGAATATCTTTTGCAGATTCTGGAAGTGATTGCGATCGCAAAGCTCTATTAGCGGCTGTGGAATCGACTTTTAAAAATGAGAGGGCGTAAAATTCGACAAAAAAATTTCGCGACGAAATCGAGCACATGCCTTCATAAAACGGCTCTCCTGGCCAAATGGTTTAACTTTGGCAGGTCCCTCGTGCTTTATCATGAAAGTAGACTTCGTGGGGCAGATTCTGGAAGTGATTGCGATCGCAAAGCTCTATTAGTTGCTTTGGAATCGGCTTTTGAAAAAAATTCTGCGAAAATCGCAAAAATTTTGGGTATCGAAATCTGGCAAAAGTCTGCATAAAAGGGCTCTCCTGGCCAAATGGTTTAACTTTGGCAGGTCCCTGCTGGTCTGTTATGAAACTAGAATATCTTTTGCAGATTCTGGAAGTGATTGCGATCGCAAAGCTCTATTAGCGGCTGTGGAATCGACTTTTAAAAATGAGAGGGCGTAAAATTCGACAAAAAAATTTCGCGACGAAATCGAGCACATGCCTTCATAAAACGGCTCTCCTGGCCAAATGGTTTAACTTTGGCAGGTCCCTCGTGCTTTATCATGAAAGTAGACTTCGTGGGGCAGATTCTGGAAGTGATTGCGATCGCAAAGCTCTATTAGTTGCTTTGGAATCGGCTTTTGAAAAAAATTCTGCGAAAATCGCAAAAATTTTGGGTATCGAAATCTGGCAAAAGTCTGCATAAAAGGGCTCTCCTGGCCAAATGGTTTAACTTTGGCAGGTCCCTGCTGGTCTGTTATGAAACTAGAATATCTTTTGCAGATTCTGGAAGTGATTGCGATCGCAAAGCTCTATTAGCGGCTGTGGAATCGACTTTTAAAAATGAGAGGGCGTAAAATTCGACAAAAAAATTTCGCGACGAAATCGAGCACATGCCTTCATAAAACGGCTCTCCTGGCCAAATGGTTTAACTTTGGCAGGTCCCTCGTGCTTTATCATGAAAGTAGACTTCGTGGGGCAGATTCTGGAAGTGATTGCGATCGCAAAGCTCTATTAGTTGCTTTGGAATCGGCTTTTGAAAAAAATTCTGCGAAAATCGCAAAAATTTTGGGTATCGAAATCTGGCAAAAGTCTGCATAAAAGGGCTCTCCTGGCCAAATGGTTTAACTTTGGCAGGTCCCTGCTGGTCTGTTATGAAACTAGAATATCTTTTGCAGATTCTGGAAGTGATTGCGATCGCAAAGCTCTATTAGCGGCTGTGGAATCGACTTTTAAAAATGAGAGGGCGTAAAATTCGACAAAAAAATTTCGCGACGAAATCGAGCACATGCCTTCATAAAACGGCTCTCCTGGCCAAATGGTTTAACTTTGGCAGGTCCCTCGTGCTTTATCATGAAAGTAGACTTCGTGGGGCAGATTCTGGAAGTGATTGCGATCGCAAAGCTCTATTAGTTGCTTTGGAATCGGCTTTTGAAAAAAATTCTGCGAAAATCGCAAAAATTTTGGGTATCGAAATCTGGCAAAAGTCTGCATAAAAGGGCTCTCCTGGCCAAATGGTTTAACTTTGGCAGGTCCCTGCTGGTCTGTTATGAAACTAGAATATCTTTTGCAGATTCTGGAAGTGATTGCGATCGCAAAGCTCTATTAGCGGCTGTGGAATCGACTTTTAAAAATGAGAGGGCGTAAAATTCGACAAAAAAATTTCGCGACGAAATCGAGCACATGCCTTCATAAAACGGCTCTCCTGGCCAAATGGTTTAACTTTGGCAGGTCCCTCGTGCTTTATCATGAAAGTAGACTTCGTGGGGCAGATTCTGGAAGTGATTGCGATCGCAAAGCTCTATTAGTTGCTTTGGAATCGGCTTTTGAAAAAAATTCTGCGAAAATCGCAAAAATTTTGGGTATCGAAATCTGGCAAAAGTCTGCATAAAAGGGCTCTCCTGGCCAAATGGTTTAACTTTGGCAGGTCCCTGCTGGTCTGTTATGAAACTAGAATATCTTTTGCAGATTCTGGAAGTGATTGCGATCGCAAAGCTCTATTAGCGGCTGTGGAATCGACTTTTAAAAATGAGAGGGCGTAAAATTCGACAAAAAAATTTCGCGACGAAATCGAGCACATGCCTTCATAAAACGGCTCTCCTGGCCAAATGGTTTAACTTTGGCAGGTCCCTCGTGCTTTATCATGAAAGTAGACTTCGTGGGGCAGATTCTGGAAGTGATTGCGATCGCAAAGCTCTATTAGTTGCTTTGGAATCGGCTTTTGAAAAAAATTCTGCGAAAATCGCAAAAATTTTGGGTATCGAAATCTGGCAAAAGTCTGCATAAAAGGGCTCTCCTGGCCAAATGGTTTAACTTTGGCAGGTCCCTGCTGGTCTGTTATGAAACTAGAATATCTTTTGCAGATTCTGGAAGTGATTGCGATCGCAAAGCTCTATTAGCGGCTGTGGAATCGACTTTTAAAAATGAGAGGGCGTAAAATTCGACAAAAAAATTTCGCGACGAAATCGAGCACATGCCTTCATAAAACGGCTCTCCTGGCCAAATGGTTTAACTTTGGCAGGTCCCTCGTGCTTTATCATGAAAGTAGACTTCGTGGGGCAGATTCTGGAAGTGATTGCGATCGCAAAGCTCTATTAGTTGCTTTGGAATCGGCTTTTGAAAAAAATTCTGCGAAAATCGCAAAAATTTTGGGTATCGAAATCTGGCAAAAGTCTGCATAAAAGGGCTCTCCTGGCCAAATGGTTTAACTTTGGCAGGTCCCTGCTGGTCTGTTATGAAACTAGAATATCTTTTGCAGATTCTGGAAGTGATTGCGATCGCAAAGCTCTATTAGCGGCTGTGGAATCGACTTTTAAAAATGAGAGGGCGTAAAATTCGACAAAAAAATTTCGCGACGAAATCGAGCACATGCCTTCATAAAACGGCTCTCCTGGCCAAATGGTTTAACTTTGGCAGGTCCCTCGTGCTTTATCATGAAAGTAGACTTCGTGGGGCAGATTCTGGAAGTGATTGCGATCGCAAAGCTCTATTAGTTGCTTTGGAATCGGCTTTTGAAAAAAATTCTGCGAAAATCGCAAAAATTTTGGGTATCGAAATCTGGCAAAAGTCTGCATAAAAGGGCTCTCCTGGCCAAATGGTTTAACTTTGGCAGGTCCCTGCTGGTCTGTTATGAAACTAGAATATCTTTTGCAGATTCTGGAAGTGATTGCGATCGCAAAGCTCTATTAGCGGCTGTGGAATCGACTTTTAAAAATGAGAGGGCGTAAAATTCGACAAAAAAATTTCGCGACGAAATCGAGCACATGCCTTCATAAAACGGCTCTCCTGGCCAAATGGTTTAACTTTGGCAGGTCCCTCGTGCTTTATCATGAAAGTAGACTTCGTGGGGCAGATTCTGGAAGTGATTGCGATCGCAAAGCTCTATTAGTTGCTTTGGAATCGGCTTTTGAAAAAAATTCTGCGAAAATCGCAAAAATTTTGGGTATCGAAATCTGGCAACAGTCTGCATAAAAGGGCTCTCCTGGCCAAATGGTTTAACTTTGGCAGGTCCCTGCTGGTCTGTTATGAAACTAGAATATCTTTTGCAGATTCTGGAAGTGATTGCGATCGCAAAGCTCTATTAGCGGCTGTGGAATCGACTTTTAAAAATGAGAGGGCGTAAAATTCGACAAAAAAATTTCGCGACGAAATCGAGCACATGCCTTCATAAAACGGCTCTCCTGGCCAAATGGTTTAACTTTGGCAGGTCCCTCGTGCTTTATCATGAAAGTAGACTTCGTGGGGCAGATTCTGGAAGTGATTGCGATCGCAAAGCTCTATTAGTTGCTTTGGAATCGGCTTTTGAAAAAAATTCTGCGAAAATCGCAAAAATTTTGGGTATCGAAATCTGGCAAAAGTCTGCATAAAAGGGCTCTCCTGGCCAAATGGTTTAACTTTGGCAGGTCCCTGCTGGTCTGTTATGAAACTAGAATATCTTTTGCAGATTCTGGAAGTGATTGCGATCGCAAAGCTCTATTAGCGGCTGTGGAATCGACTTTTAAAAATGAGAGGGCGTAAAATTCGACAAAAAAATTTCGCGACGAAATCGAGCACATGCCTTCATAAAACGGCTCTCCTGGCCAAATGGTTTAACTTTGGCAGGTCCCTCGTGCTTTATCATGAAAGTAGACTTCGTGGGGCAGATTCTGGAAGTGATTGCGATCGCAAAGCTCTATTAGTTGCTTTGGAATCGGCTTTTGAAAAAAATTCTGCGAAAATCGCAAAAATTTTGGGTATCGAAATCTGGCAAAAGTCTGCATAAAAGGGCTCTCCTGGCCAAATGGTTTAACTTTGGCAGGTCCCTGCTGGTCTGTTATGAAACTAGAATATCTTTTGCAGATTCTGGAAGTGATTGCGATCGCAAAGCTCTATTAGCGGCTGTGGAATCGACTTTTAAAAATGAGAGGGCGTAAAATTCGACAAAAAAATTTCGCGACGAAATCGAGCACATGCCTTCATAAAACGGCTCTCCTGGCCAAATGGTTTAACTTTGGCAGGTCCCTCGTGCTTTATCATGAAAGTAGACTTCGTGGGGCAGATTCTGGAAGTGATTGCGATCGCAAAGCTCTATTAGTTGCTTTGGAATCGGCTTTTGAAAAAAATTCTGCGAAAATCGCAAAAATTTTGGGTATCGAAATCTGGCAAAAGTCTGCATAAAAGGGCTCTCCTGGCCAAATGGTTTAACTTTGGCAGGTCCCTGCTGGTCTGTTATGAAACTAGAATATCTTTTGCAGATTCTGGAAGTGATTGCGATCGCAAAGCTCTATTAGCGGCTGTGGAATCGACTTTTAAAAATGAGAGGGCGTAAAATTCGACAAAAAAATTTCGCGACGAAATCGAGCACATGCCTTCATAAAACGGCTCTCCTGGCCAAATGGTTTAACTTTGGCAGGTCCCTCGTGCTTTATCATGAAAGTAGACTTCGTGGGGCAGATTCTGGAAGTGATTGCGATCGCAAAGCTCTATTAGTTGCTTTGGAATCGGCTTTTGAAAAAAATTCTGCGAAAATCGCAAAAATTTTGGGTATCGAAATCTGGCAAAAGTCTGCATAAAAGGGCTCTCCTGGCCAAATGGTTTAACTTTGGCAGGTCCCTGCTGGTCTGTTATGAAACTAGAATATCTTTTGCAGATTCTGGAAGTGATTGCGATCGCAAAGCTCTATTAGCGGCTGTGGAATCGACTTTTAAAAATGAGAGGGCGTAAAATTCGACAAAAAAATTTCGCGACGAAATCGAGCACATGCCTTCATAAAACGGCTCTCCTGGCCAAATGGTTTAACTTTGGCAGGTCCCTCGTGCTTTATCATGAAAGTAGACTTCGTGGGGCAGATTCTGGAAGTGATTGCGATCGCAAAGCTCTATTAGTTGCTTTGGAATCGGCTTTTGAAAAAAATTCTGCGAAAATCGCAAAAATTTTGGGTATCGAAATCTGGCAAAAGTCTGCATAAAAGGGCTCTCCTGGCCAAATGGTTTAACTTTGGCAGGTCCCTGCTGGTCTGTTATGAAACTAGAATATCTTTTGCAGATTCTGGAAGTGATTGCGATCGCAAAGCTCTATTAGCGGCTGTGGAATCGACTTTTAAAAATGAGAGGGCGTAAAATTCGACAAAAAAATTTCGCGACGAAATCGAGCACATGCCTTCATAAAACGGCTCTCCTGGCCAAATGGTTTAACTTTGGCAGGTCCCTCGTGCTTTATCATGAAAGTAGACTTCGTGGGGCAGATTCTGGAAGTGATTGCGATCGCAAAGCTCTATTAGTTGCTTTGGAATCGGCTTTTGAAAAAAATTCTGCGAAAATCGCAAAAATTTTGGGTATCGAAATCTGGCAAAAGTCTGCATAAAAGGGCTCTCCTGGCCAAATGGTTTAACTTTGGCAGGTCCCTGCTGGTCTGTTATGAAACTAGAATATCTTTTGCAGATTCTGGAAGTGATTGCGATCGCAAAGCTCTATTAGCGGCTGTGGAATCGACTTTTAAAAATGAGAGGGCGTAAAATTCGACAAAAAAATTTCGCGACGAAATCGAGCACATGCCTTCATAAAACGGCTCTCCTGGCCAAATGGTTTAACTTTGGCAGGTCCCTCGTGCTTTATCATGAAAGTAGACTTCGTGGGGCAGATTCTGGAAGTGATTGCGATCGCAAAGCTCTATTAGTTGCTTTGGAATCGGCTTTTGAAAAAAATTCTGCGAAAATCGCAAAAATTTTGGGTATCGAAATCTGGCAAAAGTCTGCATAAAAGGGCTCTCCTGGCCAAATGGTTTAACTTTGGCAGGTCCCTGCTGGTCTGTTATGAAACTAGAATATCTTTTGCAGATTCTGGAAGTGATTGCGATCGCAAAGCTCTATTAGCGGCTGTGGAATCGACTTTTAAAAATGAGAGGGCGTAAAATTCGACAAAAAAATTTCGCGACGAAATCGAGCACATGCCTTCATAAAACGGCTCTCCTGGCCAAATGGTTTAACTTTGGCAGGTCCCTCGTGCTTTATCATGAAAGTAGACTTCGTGGGGCAGATTCTGGAAGTGATTGCGATCGCAAAGCTCTATTAGTTGCTTTGGAATCGGCTTTTGAAAAAAATTCTGCGAAAATCGCAAAAATTTTGGGTATCGAAATCTGGCAAAAGTCTGCATAAAAGGGCTCTCCTGGCCAAATGGTTTAACTTTGGCAGGTCCCTGCTGGTCTGTTATGAAACTAGAATATCTTTTGCAGATTCTGGAAGTGATTGCGATCGCAAAGCTCTATTAGCGGCTGTGGAATCGACTTTTAAAAATGAGAGGGCGTAAAATTCGACAAAAAAATTTCGCGACGAAATCGAGCACATGCCTTCATAAAACGGCTCTCCTGGCCAAATGGTTTAACTTTGGCAGGTCCCTCGTGCTTTATCATGAAAGTAGACTTCGTGGGGCAGATTCTGGAAGTGATTGCGATCGCAAAGCTCTATTAGTTGCTTTGGAATCGGCTTTTGAAAAAAATTCTGCGAAAATCGCAAAAATTTTGGGTATCGAAATCTGGCAAAAGTCTGCATAAAAGGGCTCTCCTGGCCAAATGGTTTAACTTTGGCAGGTCCCTGCTGGTCTGTTATGAAACTAGAATATCTTTTGCAGATTCTGGAAGTGATTGCGATCGCAAAGCTCTATTAGCGGCTGTGGAATCGACTTTTAAAAATGAGAGGGCGTAAAATTCGACAAAAAAATTTCGCGACGAAATCGAGCACATGCCTTCATAAAACGGCTCTCCTGGCCAAATGGTTTAACTTTGGCAGGTCCCTCGTGCTTTATCATGAAAGTAGACTTCGTGGGGCAGATTCTGGAAGTGATTGCGATCGCAAAGCTCTATTAGTTGCTTTGGAATCGGCTTTTGAAAAAAATTCTGCGAAAATCGCAAAAATTTTGGGTATCGAAATCTGGCAAAAGTCTGCATAAAAGGGCTCTCCTGGCCAAATGGTTTAACTTTGGCAGGTCCCTGCTGGTCTGTTATGAAACTAGAATATCTTTTGCAGATTCTGGAAGTGATTGCGATCGCAAAGCTCTATTAGCGGCTGTGGAATCGACTTTTAAAAATGAGAGGGCGTAAAATTCGACAAAAAAATTTCGCGACGAAATCGAGCACATGCCTTCATAAAACGGCTCTCCTGGCCAAATGGTTTAACTTTGGCAGGTCCCTCGTGCTTTATCATGAAAGTAGACTTCGTGGGGCAGATTCTGGAAGTGATTGCGATCGCAAAGCTCTATTAGTTGCTTTGGAATCGGCTTTTGAAAAAAATTCTGCGAAAATCGCAAAAATTTTGGGTATCGAAATCTGGCAAAAGTCTGCATAAAAGGGCTCTCCTGGCCAAATGGTTTAACTTTGGCAGGTCCCTGCTGGTCTGTTATGAAACTAGAATATCTTTTGCAGATTCTGGAAGTGATTGCGATCGCAAAGCTCTATTAGCGGCTGTGGAATCGACTTTTAAAAATGAGAGGGCGTAAAATTCGACAAAAAAATTTCGCGACGAAATCGAGCACATGCCTTCATAAAACGGCTCTCCTGGCCAAATGGTTTAACTTTGGCAGGTCCCTCGTGCTTTATCATGAAAGTAGACTTCGTGGGGCAGATTCTGGAAGTGATTGCGATCGCAAAGCTCTATTAGTTGCTTTGGAATCGGCTTTTGAAAAAAATTCTGCGAAAATCGCAAAAATTTTGGGTATCGAAATCTGGCAAAAGTCTGCATAAAAGGGCTCTCCTGGCCAAATGGTTTAACTTTGGCAGGTCCCTGCTGGTCTGTTATGAAACTAGAATATCTTTTGCAGATTCTGGAAGTGATTGCGATCGCAAAGCTCTATTAGCGGCTGTGGAATCGACTTTTAAAAATGAGAGGGCGTAAAATTCGACAAAAAAATTTCGCGACGAAATCGAGCACATGCCTTCATAAAACGGCTCTCCTGGCCAAATGGTTTAACTTTGGCAGGTCCCTCGTGCTTTATCATGAAAGTAGACTTCGTGGGGCAGATTCTGGAAGTGATTGCGATCGCAAAGCTCTATTAGTTGCTTTGGAATCGGCTTTTGAAAAAAATTCTGCGAAAATCGCAAAAATTTTGGGTATCGAAATCTGGCAAAAGTCTGCATAAAAGGGCTCTCCTGGCCAAATGGTTTAACTTTGGCAGGTCCCTGCTGGTCTGTTATGAAACTAGAATATCTTTTGCAGATTCTGGAAGTGATTGCGATCGCAAAGCTCTATTAGCGGCTGTGGAATCGACTTTTAAAAATGAGAGGGCGTAAAATTCGACAAAAAAATTTCGCGACGAAATCGAGCACATGCCTTCATAAAACGGCTCTCCTGGCCAAATGGTTTAACTTTGGCAGGTCCCTCGTGCTTTATCATGAAAGTAGACTTCGTGGGGCAGATTCTGGAAGTGATTGCGATCGCAAAGCTCTATTAGTTGCTTTGGAATCGGCTTTTGAAAAAAATTCTGCGAAAATCGCAAAAATTTTGGGTATCGAAATCTGGCAAAAGTCTGCATAAAAGGGCTCTCCTGGCCAAATGGTTTAACTTTGGCAGGTCCCTGCTGGTCTGTTATGAAACTAGAATATCTTTTGCAGATTCTGGAAGTGATTGCGATCGCAAAGCTCTATTAGCGGCTGTGGAATCGACTTTTAAAAATGAGAGGGCGTAAAATTCGACAAAAAAATTTCGCGACGAAATCGAGCACATGCCTTCATAAAACGGCTCTCCTGGCCAAATGGTTTAACTTTGGCAGGTCCCTCGTGCTTTATCATGAAAGTAGACTTCGTGGGGCAGATTCTGGAAGTGATTGCGATCGCAAAGCTCTATTAGTTGCTTTGGAATCGGCTTTTGAAAAAAATTCTGCGAAAATCGCAAAAATTTTGGGTATCGAAATCTGGCAAAAGTCTGCATAAAAGGGCTCTCCTGGCCAAATGGTTTAACTTTGGCAGGTCCCTGCTGGTCTGTTATGAAACTAGAATATCTTTTGCAGATTCTGGAAGTGATTGCGATCGCAAAGCTCTATTAGCGGCTGTGGAATCGACTTTTAAAAATGAGAGGGCGTAAAATTCGACAAAAAAATTTCGCGACGAAATCGAGCACATGCCTTCATAAAACGGCTCTCCTGGCCAAATGGTTTAACTTTGGCAGGTCCCTCGTGCTTTATCATGAAAGTAGACTTCGTGGGGCAGATTCTGGAAGTGATTGCGATCGCAAAGCTCTATTAGTTGCTTTGGAATCGGCTTTTGAAAAAAATTCTGCGAAAATCGCAAAAATTTTGGGTATCGAAATCTGGCAAAAGTCTGCATAAAAGGGCTCTCCTGGCCAAATGGTTTAACTTTGGCAGGTCCCTGCTGGTCTGTTATGAAACTAGAATATCTTTTGCAGATTCTGGAAGTGATTGCGATCGCAAAGCTCTATTAGCGGCTGTGGAATCGACTTTTAAAAATGAGAGGGCGTAAAATTCGACAAAAAAATTTCGCGACGAAATCGAGCACATGCCTTCATAAAACGGCTCTCCTGGCCAAATGGTTTAACTTTGGCAGGTCCCTCGTGCTTTATCATGAAAGTAGACTTCGTGGGGCAGATTCTGGAAGTGATTGCGATCGCAAAGCTCTATTAGTTGCTTTGGAATCGGCTTTTGAAAAAAATTCTGCGAAAATCGCAAAAATTTTGGGTATCGAAATCTGGCAAAAGTCTGCATAAAAGGGCTCTCCTGGCCAAATGGTTTAACTTTGGCAGGTCCCTGCTGGTCTGTTATGAAACTAGAATATCTTTTGCAGATTCTGGAAGTGATTGCGATCGCAAAGCTCTATTAGCGGCTGTGGAATCGACTTTTAAAAATGAGAGGGCGTAAAATTCGACAAAAAAATTTCGCGACGAAATCGAGCACATGCCTTCATAAAACGGCTCTCCTGGCCAAATGGTTTAACTTTGGCAGGTCCCTCGTGCTTTATCATGAAAGTAGACTTCGTGGGGCAGATTCTGGAAGTGATTGCGATCGCAAAGCTCTATTAGTTGCTTTGGAATCGGCTTTTGAAAAAAATTCTGCGAAAATCGCAAAAATTTTGGGTATCGAAATCTGGCAAAAGTCTGCATAAAAGGGCTCTCCTGGCCAAATGGTTTAACTTTGGCAGGTCCCTGCTGGTCTGTTATGAAACTAGAATATCTTTTGCAGATTCTGGAAGTGATTGCGATCGCAAAGCTCTATTAGCGGCTGTGGAATCGACTTTTAAAAATGAGAGGGCGTAAAATTCGACAAAAAAATTTCGCGACGAAATCGAGCACATGCCTTCATAAAACGGCTCTCCTGGCCAAATGGTTTAACTTTGGCAGGTCCCTCGTGCTTTATCATGAAAGTAGACTTCGTGGGGCAGATTCTGGAAGTGATTGCGATCGCAAAGCTCTATTAGTTGCTTTGGAATCGGCTTTTGAAAAAAATTCTGCGAAAATCGCAAAAATTTTGGGTATCGAAATCTGGCAAAAGTCTGCATAAAAGGGCTCTCCTGGCCAAATGGTTTAACTTTGGCAGGTCCCTGCTGGTCTGTTATGAAACTAGAATATCTTTTGCAGATTCTGGAAGTGATTGCGATCGCAAAGCTCTATTAGCGGCTGTGGAATCGACTTTTAAAAATGAGAGGGCGTAAAATTCGACAAAAAAATTTCGCGACGAAATCGAGCACATGCCTTCATAAAACGGCTCTCCTGGCCAAATGGTTTAACTTTGGCAGGTCCCTCGTGCTTTATCATGAAAGTAGACTTCGTGGGGCAGATTCTGGAAGTGATTGCGATCGCAAAGCTCTATTAGTTGCTTTGGAATCGGCTTTTGAAAAAAATTCTGCGAAAATCGCAAAAATTTTGGGTATCGAAATCTGGCAAAAGTCTGCATAAAAGGGCTCTCCTGGCCAAATGGTTTAACTTTGGCAGGTCCCTGCTGGTCTGTTATGAAACTAGAATATCTTTTGCAGATTCTGGAAGTGATTGCGATCGCAAAGCTCTATTAGCGGCTGTGGAATCGACTTTTAAAAATGAGAGGGCGTAAAATTCGACAAAAAAATTTCGCGACGAAATCGAGCACATGCCTTCATAAAACGGCTCTCCTGGCCAAATGGTTTAACTTTGGCAGGTCCCTCGTGCTTTATCATGAAAGTAGACTTCGTGGGGCAGATTCTGGAAGTGATTGCGATCGCAAAGCTCTATTAGTTGCTTTGGAATCGGCTTTTGAAAAAAATTCTGCGAAAATCGCAAAAATTTTGGGTATCGAAATCTGGCAAAAGTCTGCATAAAAGGGCTCTCCTGGCCAAATGGTTTAACTTTGGCAGGTCCCTGCTGGTCTGTTATGAAACTAGAATATCTTTTGCAGATTCTGGAAGTGATTGCGATCGCAAAGCTCTATTAGCGGCTGTGGAATCGACTTTTAAAAATGAGAGGGCGTAAAATTCGACAAAAAAATTTCGCGACGAAATCGAGCACATGCCTTCATAAAACGGCTCTCCTGGCCAAATGGTTTAACTTTGGCAGGTCCCTCGTGCTTTATCATGAAAGTAGACTTCGTGGGGCAGATTCTGGAAGTGATTGCGATCGCAAAGCTCTATTAGTTGCTTTGGAATCGGCTTTTGAAAAAAATTCTGCGAAAATCGCAAAAATTTTGGGTATCGAAATCTGGCAAAAGTCTGCATAAAAGGGCTCTCCTGGCCAAATGGTTTAACTTTGGCAGGTCCCTGCTGGTCTGTTATGAAACTAGAATATCTTTTGCAGATTCTGGAAGTGATTGCGATCGCAAAGCTCTATTAGCGGCTGTGGAATCGACTTTTAAAAATGAGAGGGCGTAAAATTCGACAAAAAAATTTCGCGACGAAATCGAGCACATGCCTTCATAAAACGGCTCTCCTGGCCAAATGGTTTAACTTTGGCAGGTCCCTCGTGCTTTATCATGAAAGTAGACTTCGTGGGGCAGATTCTGGAAGTGATTGCGATCGCAAAGCTCTATTAGTTGCTTTGGAATCGGCTTTTGAAAAAAATTCTGCGAAAATCGCAAAAATTTTGGGTATCGAAATCTGGCAAAAGTCTGCATAAAAGGGCTCTCCTGGCCAAATGGTTTAACTTTGGCAGGTCCCTGCTGGTCTGTTATGAAACTAGAATATCTTTTGCAGATTCTGGAAGTGATTGCGATCGCAAAGCTCTATTAGCGGCTGTGGAATCGACTTTTAAAAATGAGAGGGCGTAAAATTCGACAAAAAAATTTCGCGACGAAATCGAGCACATGCCTTCATAAAACGGCTCTCCTGGCCAAATGGTTTAACTTTGGCAGGTCCCTCGTGCTTTATCATGAAAGTAGACTTCGTGGGGCAGATTCTGGAAGTGATTGCGATCGCAAAGCTCTATTAGTTGCTTTGGAATCGGCTTTTGAAAAAAATTCTGCGAAAATCGCAAAAATTTTGGGTATCGAAATCTGGCAAAAGTCTGCATAAAAGGGCTCTCCTGGCCAAATGGTTTAACTTTGGCAGGTCCCTGCTGGTCTGTTATGAAACTAGAATATCTTTTGCAGATTCTGGAAGTGATTGCGATCGCAAAGCTCTATTAGCGGCTGTGGAATCGACTTTTAAAAATGAGAGGGCGTAAAATTCGACAAAAAAATTTCGCGACGAAATCGAGCACATGCCTTCATAAAACGGCTCTCCTGGCCAAATGGTTTAACTTTGGCAGGTCCCTCGTGCTTTATCATGAAAGTAGACTTCGTGGGGCAGATTCTGGAAGTGATTGCGATCGCAAAGCTCTATTAGTTGCTTTGGAATCGGCTTTTGAAAAAAATTCTGCGAAAATCGCAAAAATTTTGGGTATCGAAATCTGGCAAAAGTCTGCATAAAAGGGCTCTCCTGGCCAAATGGTTTAACTTTGGCAGGTCCCTGCTGGTCTGTTATGAAACTAGAATATCTTTTGCAGATTCTGGAAGTGATTGCGATCGCAAAGCTCTATTAGCGGCTGTGGAATCGACTTTTAAAAATGAGAGGGCGTAAAATTCGACAAAAAAATTTCGCGACGAAATCGAGCACATGCCTTCATAAAACGGCTCTCCTGGCCAAATGGTTTAACTTTGGCAGGTCCCTCGTGCTTTATCATGAAAGTAGACTTCGTGGGGCAGATTCTGGAAGTGATTGCGATCGCAAAGCTCTATTAGTTGCTTTGGAATCGGCTTTTGAAAAAAATTCTGCGAAAATCGCAAAAATTTTGGGTATCGAAATCTGGCAAAAGTCTGCATAAAAGGGCTCTCCTGGCCAAATGGTTTAACTTTGGCAGGTCCCTGCTGGTCTGTTATGAAACTAGAATATCTTTTGCAGATTCTGGAAGTGATTGCGATCGCAAAGCTCTATTAGCGGCTGTGGAATCGACTTTTAAAAATGAGAGGGCGTAAAATTCGACAAAAAAATTTCGCGACGAAATCGAGCACATGCCTTCATAAAACGGCTCTCCTGGCCAAATGGTTTAACTTTGGCAGGTCCCTCGTGCTTTATCATGAAAGTAGACTTCGTGGGGCAGATTCTGGAAGTGATTGCGATCGCAAAGCTCTATTAGTTGCTTTGGAATCGGCTTTTGAAAAAAATTCTGCGAAAATCGCAAAAATTTTGGGTATCGAAATCTGGCAAAAGTCTGCATAAAAGGGCTCTCCTGGCCAAATGGTTTAACTTTGGCAGGTCCCTGCTGGTCTGTTATGAAACTAGAATATCTTTTGCAGATTCTGGAAGTGATTGCGATCGCAAAGCTCTATTAGCGGCTGTGGAATCGACTTTTAAAAATGAGAGGGCGTAAAATTCGACAAAAAAATTTCGCGACGAAATCGAGCACATGCCTTCATAAAACGGCTCTCCTGGCCAAATGGTTTAACTTTGGCAGGTCCCTCGTGCTTTATCATGAAAGTAGACTTCGTGGGGCAGATTCTGGAAGTGATTGCGATCGCAAAGCTCTATTAGTTGCTTTGGAATCGGCTTTTGAAAAAAATTCTGCGAAAATCGCAAAAATTTTGGGTATCGAAATCTGGCAAAAGTCTGCATAAAAGGGCTCTCCTGGCCAAATGGTTTAACTTTGGCAGGTCCCTGCTGGTCTGTTATGAAACTAGAATATCTTTTGCAGATTCTGGAAGTGATTGCGATCGCAAAGCTCTATTAGCGGCTGTGGAATCGACTTTTAAAAATGAGAGGGCGTAAAATTCGACAAAAAAATTTCGCGACGAAATCGAGCACATGCCTTCATAAAACGGCTCTCCTGGCCAAATGGTTTAACTTTGGCAGGTCCCTCGTGCTTTATCATGAAAGTAGACTTCGTGGGGCAGATTCTGGAAGTGATTGCGATCGCAAAGCTCTATTAGTTGCTTTGGAATCGGCTTTTGAAAAAAATTCTGCGAAAATCGCAAAAATTTTGGGTATCGAAATCTGGCAAAAGTCTGCATAAAAGGGCTCTCCTGGCCAAATGGTTTAACTTTGGCAGGTCCCTGCTGGTCTGTTATGAAACTAGAATATCTTTTGCAGATTCTGGAAGTGATTGCGATCGCAAAGCTCTATTAGCGGCTGTGGAATCGACTTTTAAAAATGAGAGGGCGTAAAATTCGACAAAAAAATTTCGCGACGAAATCGAGCACATGCCTTCATAAAACGGCTCTCCTGGCCAAATGGTTTAACTTTGGCAGGTCCCTCGTGCTTTATCATGAAAGTAGACTTCGTGGGGCAGATTCTGGAAGTGATTGCGATCGCAAAGCTCTATTAGTTGCTTTGGAATCGGCTTTTGAAAAAAATTCTGCGAAAATCGCAAAAATTTTGGGTATCGAAATCTGGCAAAAGTCTGCATAAAAGGGCTCTCCTGGCCAAATGGTTTAACTTTGGCAGGTCCCTGCTGGTCTGTTATGAAACTAGAATATCTTTTGCAGATTCTGGAAGTGATTGCGATCGCAAAGCTCTATTAGCGGCTGTGGAATCGACTTTTAAAAATGAGAGGGCGTAAAATTCGACAAAAAAATTTCGCGACGAAATCGAGCACATGCCTTCATAAAACGGCTCTCCTGGCCAAATGGTTTAACTTTGGCAGGTCCCTCGTGCTTTATCATGAAAGTAGACTTCGTGGGGCAGATTCTGGAAGTGATTGCGATCGCAAAGCTCTATTAGTTGCTTTGGAATCGGCTTTTGAAAAAAATTCTGCGAAAATCGCAAAAATTTTGGGTATCGAAATCTGGCAAAAGTCTGCATAAAAGGGCTCTCCTGGCCAAATGGTTTAACTTTGGCAGGTCCCTGCTGGTCTGTTATGAAACTAGAATATCTTTTGCAGATTCTGGAAGTGATTGCGATCGCAAAGCTCTATTAGCGGCTGTGGAATCGACTTTTAAAAATGAGAGGGCGTAAAATTCGACAAAAAAATTTCGCGACGAAATCGAGCACATGCCTTCATAAAACGGCTCTCCTGGCCAAATGGTTTAACTTTGGCAGGTCCCTCGTGCTTTATCATGAAAGTAGACTTCGTGGGGCAGATTCTGGAAGTGATTGCGATCGCAAAGCTCTATTAGTTGCTTTGGAATCGGCTTTTGAAAAAAATTCTGCGAAAATCGCAAAAATTTTGGGTATCGAAATCTGGCAAAAGTCTGCATAAAAGGGCTCTCCTGGCCAAATGGTTTAACTTTGGCAGGTCCCTGCTGGTCTGTTATGAAACTAGAATATCTTTTGCAGATTCTGGAAGTGATTGCGATCGCAAAGCTCTATTAGCGGCTGTGGAATCGACTTTTAAAAATGAGAGGGCGTAAAATTCGACAAAAAAATTTCGCGACGAAATCGAGCACATGCCTTCATAAAACGGCTCTCCTGGCCAAATGGTTTAACTTTGGCAGGTCCCTCGTGCTTTATCATGAAAGTAGACTTCGTGGGGCAGATTCTGGAAGTGATTGCGATCGCAAAGCTCTATTAGTTGCTTTGGAATCGGCTTTTGAAAAAAATTCTGCGAAAATCGCAAAAATTTTGGGTATCGAAATCTGGCAAAAGTCTGCATAAAAGGGCTCTCCTGGCCAAATGGTTTAACTTTGGCAGGTCCCTGCTGGTCTGTTATGAAACTAGAATATCTTTTGCAGATTCTGGAAGTGATTGCGATCGCAAAGCTCTATTAGCGGCTGTGGAATCGACTTTTAAAAATGAGAGGGCGTAAAATTCGACAAAAAAATTTCGCGACGAAATCGAGCACATGCCTTCATAAAACGGCTCTCCTGGCCAAATGGTTTAACTTTGGCAGGTCCCTCGTGCTTTATCATGAAAGTAGACTTCGTGGGGCAGATTCTGGAAGTGATTGCGATCGCAAAGCTCTATTAGTTGCTTTGGAATCGGCTTTTGAAAAAAATTCTGCGAAAATCGCAAAAATTTTGGGTATCGAAATCTGGCAAAAGTCTGCATAAAAGGGCTCTCCTGGCCAAATGGTTTAACTTTGGCAGGTCCCTGCTGGTCTGTTATGAAACTAGAATATCTTTTGCAGATTCTGGAAGTGATTGCGATCGCAAAGCTCTATTAGCGGCTGTGGAATCGACTTTTAAAAATGAGAGGGCGTAAAATTCGACAAAAAAATTTCGCGACGAAATCGAGCACATGCCTTCATAAAACGGCTCTCCTGGCCAAATGGTTTAACTTTGGCAGGTCCCTCGTGCTTTATCATGAAAGTAGACTTCGTGGGGCAGATTCTGGAAGTGATTGCGATCGCAAAGCTCTATTAGTTGCTTTGGAATCGGCTTTTGAAAAAAATTCTGCGAAAATCGCAAAAATTTTGGGTATCGAAATCTGGCAAAAGTCTGCATAAAAGGGCTCTCCTGGCCAAATGGTTTAACTTTGGCAGGTCCCTGCTGGTCTGTTATGAAACTAGAATATCTTTTGCAGATTCTGGAAGTGATTGCGATCGCAAAGCTCTATTAGCGGCTGTGGAATCGACTTTTAAAAATGAGAGGGCGTAAAATTCGACAAAAAAATTTCGCGACGAAATCGAGCACATGCCTTCATAAAACGGCTCTCCTGGCCAAATGGTTTAACTTTGGCAGGTCCCTCGTGCTTTATCATGAAAGTAGACTTCGTGGGGCAGATTCTGGAAGTGATTGCGATCGCAAAGCTCTATTAGTTGCTTTGGAATCGGCTTTTGAAAAAAATTCTGCGAAAATCGCAAAAATTTTGGGTATCGAAATCTGGCAAAAGTCTGCATAAAAGGGCTCTCCTGGCCAAATGGTTTAACTTTGGCAGGTCCCTGCTGGTCTGTTATGAAACTAGAATATCTTTTGCAGATTCTGGAAGTGATTGCGATCGCAAAGCTCTATTAGCGGCTGTGGAATCGACTTTTAAAAATGAGAGGGCGTAAAATTCGACAAAAAAATTTCGCGACGAAATCGAGCACATGCCTTCATAAAACGGCTCTCCTGGCCAAATGGTTTAACTTTGGCAGGTCCCTCGTGCTTTATCATGAAAGTAGACTTCGTGGGGCAGATTCTGGAAGTGATTGCGATCGCAAAGCTCTATTAGTTGCTTTGGAATCGGCTTTTGAAAAAAATTCTGCGAAAATCGCAAAAATTTTGGGTATCGAAATCTGGCAAAAGTCTGCATAAAAGGGCTCTCCTGGCCAAATGGTTTAACTTTGGCAGGTCCCTGCTGGTCTGTTATGAAACTAGAATATCTTTTGCAGATTCTGGAAGTGATTGCGATCGCAAAGCTCTATTAGCGGCTGTGGAATCGACTTTTAAAAATGAGAGGGCGTAAAATTCGACAAAAAAATTTCGCGACGAAATCGAGCACATGCCTTCATAAAACGGCTCTCCTGGCCAAATGGTTTAACTTTGGCAGGTCCCTCGTGCTTTATCATGAAAGTAGACTTCGTGGGGCAGATTCTGGAAGTGATTGCGATCGCAAAGCTCTATTAGTTGCTTTGGAATCGGCTTTTGAAAAAAATTCTGCGAAAATCGCAAAAATTTTGGGTATCGAAATCTGGCAAAAGTCTGCATAAAAGGGCTCTCCTGGCCAAATGGTTTAACTTTGGCAGGTCCCTGCTGGTCTGTTATGAAACTAGAATATCTTTTGCAGATTCTGGAAGTGATTGCGATCGCAAAGCTCTATTAGCGGCTGTGGAATCGACTTTTAAAAATGAGAGGGCGTAAAATTCGACAAAAAAATTTCGCGACGAAATCGAGCACATGCCTTCATAAAACGGCTCTCCTGGCCAAATGGTTTAACTTTGGCAGGTCCCTCGTGCTTTATCATGAAAGTAGACTTCGTGGGGCAGATTCTGGAAGTGATTGCGATCGCAAAGCTCTATTAGTTGCTTTGGAATCGGCTTTTGAAAAAAATTCTGCGAAAATCGCAAAAATTTTGGGTATCGAAATCTGGCAAAAGTCTGCATAAAAGGGCTCTCCTGGCCAAATGGTTTAACTTTGGCAGGTCCCTGCTGGTCTGTTATGAAACTAGAATATCTTTTGCAGATTCTGGAAGTGATTGCGATCGCAAAGCTCTATTAGCGGCTGTGGAATCGACTTTTAAAAATGAGAGGGCGTAAAATTCGACAAAAAAATTTCGCGACGAAATCGAGCACATGCCTTCATAAAACGGCTCTCCTGGCCAAATGGTTTAACTTTGGCAGGTCCCTCGTGCTTTATCATGAAAGTAGACTTCGTGGGGCAGATTCTGGAAGTGATTGCGATCGCAAAGCTCTATTAGTTGCTTTGGAATCGGCTTTTGAAAAAAATTCTGCGAAAATCGCAAAAATTTTGGGTATCGAAATCTGGCAAAAGTCTGCATAAAAGGGCTCTCCTGGCCAAATGGTTTAACTTTGGCAGGTCCCTGCTGGTCTGTTATGAAACTAGAATATCTTTTGCAGATTCTGGAAGTGATTGCGATCGCAAAGCTCTATTAGCGGCTGTGGAATCGACTTTTAAAAATGAGAGGGCGTAAAATTCGACAAAAAAATTTCGCGACGAAATCGAGCACATGCCTTCATAAAACGAACGGCTCTCCTGGCCAAATGGTTTAACTTTGGCAGGTCCCTCGTGCTTTATCATGAAAGTAGACTTCGTGGGGCAGATTCTGGAAGTGATTGCGATCGCAAAGCTCTATTAGTTGCTTTGGAATCGGCTTTTGAAAAAAATTCTGCGAAAATCGCAAAAATTTTGGGTATCGAAATCTGGCAAAAGTCTGCATAAAAGGGCTCTCCTGGCCAAATGGTTTAACTTTGGCAGGTCCCTGCTGGTCTGTTATGAAACTAGAATATCTTTTGCAGATTCTGGAAGTGATTGCGATCGCAAAGCTCTATTAGCGGCTGTGGAATCGACTTTTAAAAATGAGAGGGCGTAAAATTCGACAAAAAAATTTCGCGACGAAATCGAGCACATGCCTTCATAAAACGGCTCTCCTGGCCAAATGGTTTAACTTTGGCAGGTCCCTCGTGCTTTATCATGAAAGTAGACTTCGTGGGGCAGATTCTGGAAGTGATTGCGATCGCAAAGCTCTATTAGTTGCTTTGGAATCGGCTTTTGAAAAAAATTCTGCGAAAATCGCAAAAATTTTGGGTATCGAAATCTGGCAAAAGTCTGCATAAAAGGGCTCTCCTGGCCAAATGGTTTAACTTTGGCAGGTCCCTGCTGGTCTGTTATGAAACTAGAATATCTTTTGCAGATTCTGGAAGTGATTGCGATCGCAAAGCTCTATTAGCGGCTGTGGAATCGACTTTTAAAAATGAGAGGGCGTAAAATTCGACAAAAAAATTTCGCGACGAAATCTGAGCACATGCCTTCATAAAACGGCTCTCCTGGCCAAATGGTTTAACTTTGGCAGGTCCCTCGTGCTTTATCATGAAAGTAGACTTCGTGGGGCAGATTCTGGAAGTGATTGCGATCGCAAAGCTCTATTAGTTGCTTTGGAATCGGCTTTTGAAAAAAATTCTGCGAAAATCGCAAAAATTTTGGGTATCGAAATCTGGCAAAAGTCTGCATAAAAGGGCTCTCCTGGCCAAATGGTTTAACTTTGGCAGGTCCCTGCTGGTCTGTTATGAAACTAGAATATCTTTTGCAGATTCTGGAAGTGATTGCGATCGCAAAGCTCTATTAGCGGCTGTGGAATCGACTTTTAAAAATGAGAGGGCGTAAAATTCGACAAAAAAATTTCGCGACGAAATCGAGCACATGCCTTCATAAAACGGCTCTCCTGGCCAAATGGTTTAACTTTGGCAGGTCCCTCGTGCTTTATCATGAAAGTAGACTTCGTGGGGCAGATTCTGGAAGTGATTGCGATCGCAAAGCTCTATTAGTTGCTTTGGAATCGGCTTTTGAAAAAAATTCTGCGAAAATCGCAAAAATTTTGGGTATCGAAATCTGGCAAAAGTCTGCATAAAAGGGCTCTCCTGGCCAAATGGTTTAACTTTGGCAGGTCCCTGCTGGTCTGTTATGAAACTAGAATATCTTTTGCAGATTCTGGAAGTGATTGCGATCGCAAAGCTCTATTAGCGGCTGTGGAATCGACTTTTAAAAATGAGAGGGCGTAAAATTCGACAAAAAAATTTCGCGACGAAATCGAGCACATGCCTTCATAAAACGGCTCTCCTGGCCAAATGGTTTAACTTTGGCAGGTCCCTCGTGCTTTATCATGAAAGTAGACTTCGTGGGGCAGATTCTGGAAGTGATTGCGATCGCAAAGCTCTATTAGTTGCTTTGGAATCGGCTTTTGAAAAAAATTCTGCGAAAATCGCAAAAATTTTGGGTATCGAAATCTGGCAAAAGTCTGCATAAAAGGGCTCTCCTGGCCAAATGGTTTAACTTTGGCAGGTCCCTGCTGGTCTGTTATGAAACTAGAATATCTTTTGCAGATTCTGGAAGTGATTGCGATCGCAAAGCTCTATTAGCGGCTGTGGAATCGACTTTTAAAAATGAGAGGGCGTAAAATTCGACAAAAAAATTTCGCGACGAAATCGAGCACATGCCTTCATAAAACGGCTCTCCTGGCCAAATGGTTTAACTTTGGCAGGTCCCTCGTGCTTTATCATGAAAGTAGACTTCGTGGGGCAGATTCTGGAAGTGATTGCGATCGCAAAGCTCTATTAGTTGCTTTGGAATCGGCTTTTGAAAAAAATTCTGCGAAAATCGCAAAAATTTTGGGTATCGAAATCTGGCAAAAGTCTGCATAAAAGGGCTCTCCTGGCCAAATGGTTTAACTTTGGCAGGTCCCTGCTGGTCTGTTATGAAACTAGAATATCTTTTGCAGATTCTGGAAGTGATTGCGATCGCAAAGCTCTATTAGCGGCTGTGGAATCGACTTTTAAAAATGAGAGGGCGTAAAATTCGACAAAAAAATTTCGCGACGAAATCGAGCACATGCCTTCATAAAACGGCTCTCCTGGCCAAATGGTTTAACTTTGGCAGGTCCCTCGTGCTTTATCATGAAAGTAGACTTCGTGGGGCAGATTCTGGAAGTGATTGCGATCGCAAAGCTCTATTAGTTGCTTTGGAATCGGCTTTTGAAAAAAATTCTGCGAAAATCGCAAAAATTTTGGGTATCGAAATCTGGCAAAAGTCTGCATAAAAGGGCTCTCCTGGCCAAATGGTTTAACTTTGGCAGGTCCCTGCTGGTCTGTTATGAAACTAGAATATCTTTTGCAGATTCTGGAAGTGATTGCGATCGCAAAGCTCTATTAGCGGCTGTGGAATCGACTTTTAAAAATGAGAGGGCGTAAAATTCGACAAAAAAATTTCGCGACGAAATCGAGCACATGCCTTCATAAAACGGCTCTCCTGGCCAAATGGTTTAACTTTGGCAGGTCCCTCGTGCTTTATCATGAAAGTAGACTTCGTGGGGCAGATTCTGGAAGTGATTGCGATCGCAAAGCTCTATTAGTTGCTTTGGAATCGGCTTTTGAAAAAAATTCTGCGAAAATCGCAAAAATTTTGGGTATCGAAATCTGGCAAAAGTCTGCATAAAAGGGCTCTCCTGGCCAAATGGTTTAACTTTGGCAGGTCCCTGCTGGTCTGTTATGAAACTAGAATATCTTTTGCAGATTCTGGAAGTGATTGCGATCGCAAAGCTCTATTAGCGGCTGTGGAATCGACTTTTAAAAATGAGAGGGCGTAAAATTCGACAAAAAAATTTCGCGACGAAATCGAGCACATGCCTTCATAAAACGGCTCTCCTGGCCAAATGGTTTAACTTTGGCAGGTCCCTCGTGCTTTATCATGAAAGTAGACTTCGTGGGGCAGATTCTGGAAGTGATTGCGATCGCAAAGCTCTATTAGTTGCTTTGGAATCGGCTTTTGAAAAAAATTCTGCGAAAATCGCAAAAATTTTGGGTATCGAAATCTGGCAAAAGTCTGCATAAAAGGGCTCTCCTGGCCAAATGGTTTAACTTTGGCAGGTCCCTGCTGGTCTGTTATGAAACTAGAATATCTTTTGCAGATTCTGGAAGTGATTGCGATCGCAAAGCTCTATTAGCGGCTGTGGAATCGACTTTTAAAAATGAGAGGGCGTAAAATTCGACAAAAAAATTTCGCGACGAAATCGAGCACATGCCTTCATAAAACGGCTCTCCTGGCCAAATGGTTTAACTTTGGCAGGTCCCTCGTGCTTTATCATGAAAGTAGACTTCGTGGGGCAGATTCTGGAAGTGATTGCGATCGCAAAGCTCTATTAGTTGCTTTGGAATCGGCTTTTGAAAAAAATTCTGCGAAAATCGCAAAAATTTTGGGTATCGAAATCTGGCAAAAGTCTGCATAAAAGGGCTCTCCTGGCCAAATGGTTTAACTTTGGCAGGTCCCTGCTGGTCTGTTATGAAACTAGAATATCTTTTGCAGATTCTGGAAGTGATTGCGATCGCAAAGCTCTATTAGCGGCTGTGGAATCGACTTTTAAAAATGAGAGGGCGTAAAATTCGACAAAAAAATTTCGCGACGAAATCGAGCACATGCCTTCATAAAACGGCTCTCCTGGCCAAATGGTTTAACTTTGGCAGGTCCCTCGTGCTTTATCATGAAAGTAGACTTCGTGGGGCAGATTCTGGAAGTGATTGCGATCGCAAAGCTCTATTAGTTGCTTTGGAATCGGCTTTTGAAAAAAATTCTGCGAAAATCGCAAAAATTTTGGGTATCGAAATCTGGCAAAAGTCTGCATAAAAGGGCTCTCCTGGCCAAATGGTTTAACTTTGGCAGGTCCCTGCTGGTCTGTTATGAAACTAGAATATCTTTTGCAGATTCTGGAAGTGATTGCGATCGCAAAGCTCTATTAGCGGCTGTGGAATCGACTTTTAAAAATGAGAGGGCGTAAAATTCGACAAAAAAATTTCGCGACGAAATCGAGCACATGCCTTCATAAAACGGCTCTCCTGGCCAAATGGTTTAACTTTGGCAGGTCCCTCGTGCTTTATCATGAAAGTAGACTTCGTGGGGCAGATTCTGGAAGTGATTGCGATCGCAAAGCTCTATTAGTTGCTTTGGAATCGGCTTTTGAAAAAAATTCTGCGAAAATCGCAAAAATTTTGGGTATCGAAATCTGGCAAAAGTCTGCATAAAAGGGCTCTCCTGGCCAAATGGTTTAACTTTGGCAGGTCCCTGCTGGTCTGTTATGAAACTAGAATATCTTTTGCAGATTCTGGAAGTGATTGCGATCGCAAAGCTCTATTAGCGGCTGTGGAATCGACTTTTAAAAATGAGAGGGCGTAAAATTCGACAAAAAAATTTCGCGACGAAATCGAGCACATGCCTTCATAAAACGGCTCTCCTGGCCAAATGGTTTAACTTTGGCAGGTCCCTCGTGCTTTATCATGAAAGTAGACTTCGTGGGGCAGATTCTGGAAGTGATTGCGATCGCAAAGCTCTATTAGTTGCTTTGGAATCGGCTTTTGAAAAAAATTCTGCGAAAATCGCAAAAATTTTGGGTATCGAAATCTGGCAAAAGTCTGCATAAAAGGGCTCTCCTGGCCAAATGGTTTAACTTTGGCAGGTCCCTGCTGGTCTGTTATGAAACTAGAATATCTTTTGCAGATTCTGGAAGTGATTGCGATCGCAAAGCTCTATTAGCGGCTGTGGAATCGACTTTTAAAAATGAGAGGGCGTAAAATTCGACAAAAAAATTTCGCGACGAAATCGAGCACATGCCTTCATAAAACGGCTCTCCTGGCCAAATGGTTTAACTTTGGCAGGTCCCTCGTGCTTTATCATGAAAGTAGACTTCGTGGGGCAGATTCTGGAAGTGATTGCGATCGCAAAGCTCTATTAGTTGCTTTGGAATCGGCTTTTGAAAAAAATTCTGCGAAAATCGCAAAAATTTTGGGTATCGAAATCTGGCAAAAGTCTGCATAAAAGGGCTCTCCTGGCCAAATGGTTTAACTTTGGCAGGTCCCTGCTGGTCTGTTATGAAACTAGAATATCTTTTGCAGATTCTGGAAGTGATTGCGATCGCAAAGCTCTATTAGCGGCTGTGGAATCGACTTTTAAAAATGAGAGGGCGTAAAATTCGACAAAAAAATTTCGCGACGAAATCGAGCACATGCCTTCATAAAACGGCTCTCCTGGCCAAATGGTTTAACTTTGGCAGGTCCCTCGTGCTTTATCATGAAAGTAGACTTCGTGGGGCAGATTCTGGAAGTGATTGCGATCGCAAAGCTCTATTAGTTGCTTTGGAATCGGCTTTTGAAAAAAATTCTGCGAAAATCGCAAAAATTTTGGGTATCGAAATCTGGCAAAAGTCTGCATAAAAGGGCTCTCCTGGCCAAATGGTTTAACTTTGGCAGGTCCCTGCTGGTCTGTTATGAAACTAGAATATCTTTTGCAGATTCTGGAAGTGATTGCGATCGCAAAGCTCTATTAGCGGCTGTGGAATCGACTTTTAAAAATGAGAGGGCGTAAAATTCGACAAAAAAATTTCGCGACGAAATCGAGCACATGCCTTCATAAAACGGCTCTCCTGGCCAAATGGTTTAACTTTGGCAGGTCCCTCGTGCTTTATCATGAAAGTAGACTTCGTGGGGCAGATTCTGGAAGTGATTGCGATCGCAAAGCTCTATTAGTTGCTTTGGAATCGGCTTTTGAAAAAAATTCTGCGAAAATCGCAAAAATTTTGGGTATCGAAATCTGGCAAAAGTCTGCATAAAAGGGCTCTCCTGGCCAAATGGTTTAACTTTGGCAGGTCCCTGCTGGTCTGTTATGAAACTAGAATATCTTTTGCAGATTCTGGAAGTGATTGCGATCGCAAAGCTCTATTAGCGGCTGTGGAATCGACTTTTAAAAATGAGAGGGCGTAAAATTCGACAAAAAAATTTCGCGACGAAATCGAGCACATGCCTTCATAAAACGGCTCTCCTGGCCAAATGGTTTAACTTTGGCAGGTCCCTCGTGCTTTATCATGAAAGTAGACTTCGTGGGGCAGATTCTGGAAGTGATTGCGATCGCAAAGCTCTATTAGTTGCTTTGGAATCGGCTTTTGAAAAAAATTCTGCGAAAATCGCAAAAATTTTGGGTATCGAAATCTGGCAAAAGTCTGCATAAAAGGGCTCTCCTGGCCAAATGGTTTAACTTTGGCAGGTCCCTGCTGGTCTGTTATGAAACTAGAATATCTTTTGCAGATTCTGGAAGTGATTGCGATCGCAAAGCTCTATTAGCGGCTGTGGAATCGACTTTTAAAAATGAGAGGGCGTAAAATTCGACAAAAAAATTTCGCGACGAAATCGAGCACATGCCTTCATAAAACGGCTCTCCTGGCCAAATGGTTTAACTTTGGCAGGTCCCTCGTGCTTTATCATGAAAGTAGACTTCGTGGGGCAGATTCTGGAAGTGATTGCGATCGCAAAGCTCTATTAGTTGCTTTGGAATCGGCTTTTGAAAAAAATTCTGCGAAAATCGCAAAAATTTTGGGTATCGAAATCTGGCAAAAGTCTGCATAAAAGGGCTCTCCTGGCCAAATGGTTTAACTTTGGCAGGTCCCTGCTGGTCTGTTATGAAACTAGAATATCTTTTGCAGATTCTGGAAGTGATTGCGATCGCAAAGCTCTATTAGCGGCTGTGGAATCGACTTTTAAAAATGAGAGGGCGTAAAATTCGACAAAAAAATTTCGCGACGAAATCGAGCACATGCCTTCATAAAACGGCTCTCCTGGCCAAATGGTTTAACTTTGGCAGGTCCCTCGTGCTTTATCATGAAAGTAGACTTCGTGGGGCAGATTCTGGAAGTGATTGCGATCGCAAAGCTCTATTAGTTGCTTTGGAATCGGCTTTTGAAAAAAATTCTGCGAAAATCGCAAAAATTTTGGGTATCGAAATCTGGCAAAAGTCTGCATAAAAGGGCTCTCCTGGCCAAATGGTTTAACTTTGGCAGGTCCCTGCTGGTCTGTTATGAAACTAGAATATCTTTTGCAGATTCTGGAAGTGATTGCGATCGCAAAGCTCTATTAGCGGCTGTGGAATCGACTTTTAAAAATGAGAGGGCGTAAAATTCGACAAAAAAATTTCGCGACGAAATCGAGCACATGCCTTCATAAAACGGCTCTCCTGGCCAAATGGTTTAACTTTGGCAGGTCCCTCGTGCTTTATCATGAAAGTAGACTTCGTGGGGCAGATTCTGGAAGTGATTGCGATCGCAAAGCTCTATTAGTTGCTTTGGAATCGGCTTTTGAAAAAAATTCTGCGAAAATCGCAAAAATTTTGGGTATCGAAATCTGGCAAAAGTCTGCATAAAAGGGCTCTCCTGGCCAAATGGTTTAACTTTGGCAGGTCCCTGCTGGTCTGTTATGAAACTAGAATATCTTTTGCAGATTCTGGAAGTGATTGCGATCGCAAAGCTCTATTAGCGGCTGTGGAATCGACTTTTAAAAATGAGAGGGCGTAAAATTCGACAAAAAAATTTCGCGACGAAATCGAGCACATGCCTTCATAAAACGGCTCTCCTGGCCAAATGGTTTAACTTTGGCAGGTCCCTCGTGCTTTATCATGAAAGTAGACTTCGTGGGGCAGATTCTGGAAGTGATTGCGATCGCAAAGCTCTATTAGTTGCTTTGGAATCGGCTTTTGAAAAAAATTCTGCGAAAATCGCAAAAATTTTGGGTATCGAAATCTGGCAAAAGTCTGCATAAAAGGGCTCTCCTGGCCAAATGGTTTAACTTTGGCAGGTCCCTGCTGGTCTGTTATGAAACTAGAATATCTTTTGCAGATTCTGGAAGTGATTGCGATCGCAAAGCTCTATTAGCGGCTGTGGAATCGACTTTTAAAAATGAGAGGGCGTAAAATTCGACAAAAAAATTTCGCGACGAAATCGAGCACATGCCTTCATAAAACGGCTCTCCTGGCCAAATGGTTTAACTTTGGCAGGTCCCTCGTGCTTTATCATGAAAGTAGACTTCGTGGGGCAGATTCTGGAAGTGATTGCGATCGCAAAGCTCTATTAGTTGCTTTGGAATCGGCTTTTGAAAAAAATTCTGCGAAAATCGCAAAAATTTTGGGTATCGAAATCTGGCAAAAGTCTGCATAAAAGGGCTCTCCTGGCCAAATGGTTTAACTTTGGCAGGTCCCTGCTGGTCTGTTATGAAACTAGAATATCTTTTGCAGATTCTGGAAGTGATTGCGATCGCAAAGCTCTATTAGCGGCTGTGGAATCGACTTTTAAAAATGAGAGGGCGTAAAATTCGACAAAAAAATTTCGCGACGAAATCGAGCACATGCCTTCATAAAACGGCTCTCCTGGCCAAATGGTTTAACTTTGGCAGGTCCCTCGTGCTTTATCATGAAAGTAGACTTCGTGGGGCAGATTCTGGAAGTGATTGCGATCGCAAAGCTCTATTAGTTGCTTTGGAATCGGCTTTTGAAAAAAATTCTGCGAAAATCGCAAAAATTTTGGGTATCGAAATCTGGCAAAAGTCTGCATAAAAGGGCTCTCCTGGCCAAATGGTTTAACTTTGGCAGGTCCCTGCTGGTCTGTTATGAAACTAGAATATCTTTTGCAGATTCTGGAAGTGATTGCGATCGCAAAGCTCTATTAGCGGCTGTGGAATCGACTTTTAAAAATGAGAGGGCGTAAAATTCGACAAAAAAATTTCGCGACGAAATCGAGCACATGCCTTCATAAAACGGCTCTCCTGGCCAAATGGTTTAACTTTGGCAGGTCCCTCGTGCTTTATCATGAAAGTAGACTTCGTGGGGCAGATTCTGGAAGTGATTGCGATCGCAAAGCTCTATTAGTTGCTTTGGAATCGGCTTTTGAAAAAAATTCTGCGAAAATCGCAAAAATTTTGGGTATCGAAATCTGGCAAAAGTCTGCATAAAAGGGCTCTCCTGGCCAAATGGTTTAACTTTGGCAGGTCCCTGCTGGTCTGTTATGAAACTAGAATATCTTTTGCAGATTCTGGAAGTGATTGCGATCGCAAAGCTCTATTAGCGGCTGTGGAATCGACTTTTAAAAATGAGAGGGCGTAAAATTCGACAAAAAAATTTCGCGACGAAATCGAGCACATGCCTTCATAAAACGGCTCTCCTGGCCAAATGGTTTAACTTTGGCAGGTCCCTCGTGCTTTATCATGAAAGTAGACTTCGTGGGGCAGATTCTGGAAGTGATTGCGATCGCAAAGCTCTATTAGTTGCTTTGGAATCGGCTTTTGAAAAAAATTCTGCGAAAATCGCAAAAATTTTGGGTATCGAAATCTGGCAAAAGTCTGCATAAAAGGGCTCTCCTGGCCAAATGGTTTAACTTTGGCAGGTCCCTGCTGGTCTGTTATGAAACTAGAATATCTTTTGCAGATTCTGGAAGTGATTGCGATCGCAAAGCTCTATTAGCGGCTGTGGAATCGACTTTTAAAAATGAGAGGGCGTAAAATTCGACAAAAAAATTTCGCGACGAAATCGAGCACATGCCTTCATAAAACGGCTCTCCTGGCCAAATGGTTTAACTTTGGCAGGTCCCTCGTGCTTTATCATGAAAGTAGACTTCGTGGGGCAGATTCTGGAAGTGATTGCGATCGCAAAGCTCTATTAGTTGCTTTGGAATCGGCTTTTGAAAAAAATTCTGCGAAAATCGCAAAAATTTTGGGTATCGAAATCTGGCAAAAGTCTGCATAAAAGGGCTCTCCTGGCCAAATGGTTTAACTTTGGCAGGTCCCTGCTGGTCTGTTATGAAACTAGAATATCTTTTGCAGATTCTGGAAGTGATTGCGATCGCAAAGCTCTATTAGCGGCTGTGGAATCGACTTTTAAAAATGAGAGGGCGTAAAATTCGACAAAAAAATTTCGCGACGAAATCGAGCACATGCCTTCATAAAACGGCTCTCCTGGCCAAATGGTTTAACTTTGGCAGGTCCCTCGTGCTTTATCATGAAAGTAGACTTCGTGGGGCAGATTCTGGAAGTGATTGCGATCGCAAAGCTCTATTAGTTGCTTTGGAATCGGCTTTTGAAAAAAATTCTGCGAAAATCGCAAAAATTTTGGGTATCGAAATCTGGCAAAAGTCTGCATAAAAGGGCTCTCCTGGCCAAATGGTTTAACTTTGGCAGGTCCCTGCTGGTCTGTTATGAAACTAGAATATCTTTTGCAGATTCTGGAAGTGATTGCGATCGCAAAGCTCTATTAGCGGCTGTGGAATCGACTTTTAAAAATGAGAGGGCGTAAAATTCGACAAAAAAATTTCGCGACGAAATCGAGCACATGCCTTCATAAAACGGCTCTCCTGGCCAAATGGTTTAACTTTGGCAGGTCCCTCGTGCTTTATCATGAAAGTAGACTTCGTGGGGCAGATTCTGGAAGTGATTGCGATCGCAAAGCTCTATTAGTTGCTTTGGAATCGGCTTTTGAAAAAAATTCTGCGAAAATCGCAAAAATTTTGGGTATCGAAATCTGGCAAAAGTCTGCATAAAAGGGCTCTCCTGGCCAAATGGTTTAACTTTGGCAGGTCCCTGCTGGTCTGTTATGAAACTAGAATATCTTTTGCAGATTCTGGAAGTGATTGCGATCGCAAAGCTCTATTAGCGGCTGTGGAATCGACTTTTAAAAATGAGAGGGCGTAAAATTCGACAAAAAAATTTCGCGACGAAATCGAGCACATGCCTTCATAAAACGGCTCTCCTGGCCAAATGGTTTAACTTTGGCAGGTCCCTCGTGCTTTATCATGAAAGTAGACTTCGTGGGGCAGATTCTGGAAGTGATTGCGATCGCAAAGCTCTATTAGTTGCTTTGGAATCGGCTTTTGAAAAAAATTCTGCGAAAATCGCAAAAATTTTGGGTATCGAAATCTGGCAAAAGTCTGCATAAAAGGGCTCTCCTGGCCAAATGGTTTAACTTTGGCAGGTCCCTGCTGGTCTGTTATGAAACTAGAATATCTTTTGCAGATTCTGGATGTGATTGCGATCGCAAAGCTCTATTAGCGGCTGTGGAATCGACTTTTAAAAATGAGAGGGCGTAAAATTCGACAAAAAAATTTCGCGACGAAATCGAGCACATGCCTTCATAAAACGGCTCTCCTGGCCAAATGGTTTAACTTTGGCAGGTCCCTCGTGCTTTATCATGAAAGTAGACTTCGTGGGGCAGATTCTGGAAGTGATTGCGATCGCAAAGCTCTATTAGTTGCTTTGGAATCGGCTTTTGAAAAAAATTCTGCGAAAATCGCAAAAATTTTGGGTATCGAAATCTGGCAAAAGTCTGCATAAAAGGGCTCTCCTGGCCAAATGGTTTAACTTTGGCAGGTCCCTGCTGGTCTGTTATGAAACTAGAATATCTTTTGCAGATTCTGGAAGTGATTGCGATCGCAAAGCTCTATTAGCGGCTGTGGAATCGACTTTTAAAAATGAGAGGGCGTAAAATTCGACAAAAAAATTTCGCGACGAAATCGAGCACATGCCTTCATAAAACGGCTCTCCTGGCCAAATGGTTTAACTTTGGCAGGTCCCTCGTGCTTTATCATGAAAGTAGACTTCGTGGGGCAGATTCTGGAAGTGATTGCGATCGCAAAGCTCTATTAGTTGCTTTGGAATCGGCTTTTGAAAAAAATTCTGCGAAAATCGCAAAAATTTTGGGTATCGAAATCTGGCAAAAGTCTGCATAAAAGGGCTCTCCTGGCCAAATGGTTTAACTTTGGCAGGTCCCTGCTGGTCTGTTATGAAACTAGAATATCTTTTGCAGATTCTGGAAGTGATTGCGATCGCAAAGCTCTATTAGCGGCTGTGGAATCGACTTTTAAAAATGAGAGGGCGTAAAATTCGACAAAAAAATTTCGCGACGAAATCGAGCACATGCCTTCATAAAACGGCTCTCCTGGCCAAATGGTTTAACTTTGGCAGGTCCCTCGTGCTTTATCATGAAAGTAGACTTCGTGGGGCAGATTCTGGAAGTGATTGCGATCGCAAAGCTCTATTAGTTGCTTTGGAATCGGCTTTTGAAAAAAATTCTGCGAAAATCGCAAAAATTTTGGGTATCGAAATCTGGCAAAAGTCTGCATAAAAGGGCTCTCCTGGCCAAATGGTTTAACTTTGGCAGGTCCCTGCTGGTCTGTTATGAAACTAGAATATCTTTTGCAGATTCTGGAAGTGATTGCGATCGCAAAGCTCTATTAGCGGCTGTGGAATCGACTTTTAAAAATGAGAGGGCGTAAAATTCGACAAAAAAATTTCGCGACGAAATCGAGCACATGCCTTCATAAAACGGCTCTCCTGGCCAAATGGTTTAACTTTGGCAGGTCCCTCGTGCTTTATCATGAAAGTAGACTTCGTGGGGCAGATTCTGGAAGTGATTGCGATCGCAAAGCTCTATTAGTTGCTTTGGAATCGGCTTTTGAAAAAAATTCTGCGAAAATCGCAAAAATTTTGGGTATCGAAATCTGGCAAAAGTCTGCATAAAAGGGCTCTCCTGGCCAAATGGTTTAACTTTGGCAGGTCCCTGCTGGTCTGTTATGAAACTAGAATATCTTTTGCAGATTCTGGAAGTGATTGCGATCGCAAAGCTCTATTAGCGGCTGTGGAATCGACTTTTAAAAATGAGAGGGCGTAAAATTCGACAAAAAAATTTCGCGACGAAATCGAGCACATGCCTTCATAAAACGGCTCTCCTGGCCAAATGGTTTAACTTTGGCAGGTCCCTCGTGCTTTATCATGAAAGTAGACTTCGTGGGGCAGATTCTGGAAGTGATTGCGATCGCAAAGCTCTATTAGTTGCTTTGGAATCGGCTTTTGAAAAAAATTCTGCGAAAATCGCAAAAATTTTGGGTATCGAAATCTGGCAAAAGTCTGCATAAAAGGGCTCTCCTGGCCAAATGGTTTAACTTTGGCAGGTCCCTGCTGGTCTGTTATGAAACTAGAATATCTTTTGCAGATTCTGGAAGTGATTGCGATCGCAAAGCTCTATTAGCGGCTGTGGAATCGACTTTTAAAAATGAGAGGGCGTAAAATTCGACAAAAAAATTTCGCGACGAAATCGAGCACATGCCTTCATAAAACGGCTCTCCTGGCCAAATGGTTTAACTTTGGCAGGTCCCTCGTGCTTTATCATGAAAGTAGACTTCGTGGGGCAGATTCTGGAAGTGATTGCGATCGCAAAGCTCTATTAGTTGCTTTGGAATCGGCTTTTGAAAAAAATTCTGCGAAAATCGCAAAAATTTTGGGTATCGAAATCTGGCAAAAGTCTGCATAAAAGGGCTCTCCTGGCCAAATGGTTTAACTTTGGCAGGTCCCTGCTGGTCTGTTATGAAACTAGAATATCTTTTGCAGATTCTGGAAGTGATTGCGATCGCAAAGCTCTATTAGCGGCTGTGGAATCGACTTTTAAAAATGAGAGGGCGTAAAATTCGACAAAAAAATTTCGCGACGAAATCGAGCACATGCCTTCATAAAACGGCTCTCCTGGCCAAATGGTTTAACTTTGGCAGGTCCCTCGTGCTTTATCATGAAAGTAGACTTCGTGGGGCAGATTCTGGAAGTGATTGCGATCGCAAAGCTCTATTAGTTGCTTTGGAATCGGCTTTTGAAAAAAATTCTGCGAAAATCGCAAAAATTTTGGGTATCGAAATCTGGCAAAAGTCTGCATAAAAGGGCTCTCCTGGCCAAATGGTTTAACTTTGGCAGGTCCCTGCTGGTCTGTTATGAAACTAGAATATCTTTTGCAGATTCTGGAAGTGATTGCGATCGCAAAGCTCTATTAGCGGCTGTGGAATCGACTTTTAAAAATGAGAGGGCGTAAAATTCGACAAAAAAATTTCGCGACGAAATCGAGCACATGCCTTCATAAAACGGCTCTCCTGGCCAAATGGTTTAACTTTGGCAGGTCCCTCGTGCTTTATCATGAAAGTAGACTTCGTGGGGCAGATTCTGGAAGTGATTGCGATCGCAAAGCTCTATTAGTTGCTTTGGAATCGGCTTTTGAAAAAAATTCTGCGAAAATCGCAAAAATTTTGGGTATCGAAATCTGGCAAAAGTCTGCATAAAAGGGCTCTCCTGGCCAAATGGTTTAACTTTGGCAGGTCCCTGCTGGTCTGTTATGAAACTAGAATATCTTTTGCAGATTCTGGAAGTGATTGCGATCGCAAAGCTCTATTAGCGGCTGTGGAATCGACTTTTAAAAATGAGAGGGCGTAAAATTCGACAAAAAAATTTCGCGACGAAATCGAGCACATGCCTTCATAAAACGGCTCTCCTGGCCAAATGGTTTAACTTTGGCAGGTCCCTCGTGCTTTATCATGAAAGTAGACTTCGTGGGGCAGATTCTGGAAGTGATTGCGATCGCAAAGCTCTATTAGTTGCTTTGGAATCGGCTTTTGAAAAAAATTCTGCGAAAATCGCAAAAATTTTGGGTATCGAAATCTGGCAAAAGTCTGCATAAAAGGGCTCTCCTGGCCAAATGGTTTAACTTTGGCAGGTCCCTGCTGGTCTGTTATGAAACTAGAATATCTTTTGCAGATTCTGGAAGTGATTGCGATCGCAAAGCTCTATTAGCGGCTGTGGAATCGACTTTTAAAAATGAGAGGGCGTAAAATTCGACAAAAAAATTTCGCGACGAAATCGAGCACATGCCTTCATAAAACGGCTCTCCTGGCCAAATGGTTTAACTTTGGCAGGTCCCTCGTGCTTTATCATGAAAGTAGACTTCGTGGGGCAGATTCTGGAAGTGATTGCGATCGCAAAGCTCTATTAGTTGCTTTGGAATCGGCTTTTGAAAAAAATTCTGCGAAAATCGCAAAAATTTTGGGTATCGAAATCTGGCAAAAGTCTGCATAAAAGGGCTCTCCTGGCCAAATGGTTTAACTTTGGCAGGTCCCTGCTGGTCTGTTATGAAACTAGAATATCTTTTGCAGATTCTGGAAGTGATTGCGATCGCAAAGCTCTATTAGCGGCTGTGGAATCGACTTTTAAAAATGAGAGGGCGTAAAATTCGACAAAAAAATTTCGCGACGAAATCGAGCACATGCCTTCATAAAACGGCTCTCCTGGCCAAATGGTTTAACTTTGGCAGGTCCCTCGTGCTTTATCATGAAAGTAGACTTCGTGGGGCAGATTCTGGAAGTGATTGCGATCGCAAAGCTCTATTAGTTGCTTTGGAATCGGCTTTTGAAAAAAATTCTGCGAAAATCGCAAAAATTTTGGGTATCGAAATCTGGCAAAAGTCTGCATAAAAGGGCTCTCCTGGCCAAATGGTTTAACTTTGGCAGGTCCCTGCTGGTCTGTTATGAAACTAGAATATCTTTTGCAGATTCTGGAAGTGATTGCGATCGCAAAGCTCTATTAGCGGCTGTGGAATCGACTTTTAAAAATGAGAGGGCGTAAAATTCGACAAAAAAATTTCGCGACGAAATCGAGCACATGCCTTCATAAAACGGCTCTCCTGGCCAAATGGTTTAACTTTGGCAGGTCCCTCGTGCTTTATCATGAAAGTAGACTTCGTGGGGCAGATTCTGGAAGTGATTGCGATCGCAAAGCTCTATTAGTTGCTTTGGAATCGGCTTTTGAAAAAAATTCTGCGAAAATCGCAAAAATTTTGGGTATCGAAATCTGGCAAAAGTCTGCATAAAAGGGCTCTCCTGGCCAAATGGTTTAACTTTGGCAGGTCCCTGCTGGTCTGTTATGAAACTAGAATATCTTTTGCAGATTCTGGAAGTGATTGCGATCGCAAAGCTCTATTAGCGGCTGTGGAATCGACTTTTAAAAATGAGAGGGCGTAAAATTCGACAAAAAAATTTCGCGACGAAATCGAGCACATGCCTTCATAAAACGGCTCTCCTGGCCAAATGGTTTAACTTTGGCAGGTCCCTCGTGCTTTATCATGAAAGTAGACTTCGTGGGGCAGATTCTGGAAGTGATTGCGATCGCAAAGCTCTATTAGTTGCTTTGGAATCGGCTTTTGAAAAAAATTCTGCGAAAATCGCAAAAATTTTGGGTATCGAAATCTGGCAAAAGTCTGCATAAAAGGGCTCTCCTGGCCAAATGGTTTAACTTTGGCAGGTCCCTGCTGGTCTGTTATGAAACTAGAATATCTTTTGCAGATTCTGGAAGTGATTGCGATCGCAAAGCTCTATTAGCGGCTGTGGAATCGACTTTTAAAAATGAGAGGGCGTAAAATTCGACAAAAAAATTTCGCGACGAAATCGAGCACATGCCTTCATAAAACGGCTCTCCTGGCCAAATGGTTTAACTTTGGCAGGTCCCTCGTGCTTTATCATGAAAGTAGACTTCGTGGGGCAGATTCTGGAAGTGATTGCGATCGCAAAGCTCTATTAGTTGCTTTGGAATCGGCTTTTGAAAAAAATTCTGCGAAAATCGCAAAAATTTTGGGTATCGAAATCTGGCAAAAGTCTGCATAAAAGGGCTCTCCTGGCCAAATGGTTTAACTTTGGCAGGTCCCTGCTGGTCTGTTATGAAACTAGAATATCTTTTGCAGATTCTGGAAGTGATTGCGATCGCAAAGCTCTATTAGCGGCTGTGGAATCGACTTTTAAAAATGAGAGGGCGTAAAATTCGACAAAAAAATTTCGCGACGAAATCGAGCACATGCCTTCATAAAACGGCTCTCCTGGCCAAATGGTTTAACTTTGGCAGGTCCCTCGTGCTTTATCATGAAAGTAGACTTCGTGGGGCAGATTCTGGAAGTGATTGCGATCGCAAAGCTCTATTAGTTGCTTTGGAATCGGCTTTTGAAAAAAATTCTGCGAAAATCGCAAAAATTTTGGGTATCGAAATCTGGCAAAAGTCTGCATAAAAGGGCTCTCCTGGCCAAATGGTTTAACTTTGGCAGGTCCCTGCTGGTCTGTTATGAAACTAGAATATCTTTTGCAGATTCTGGAAGTGATTGCGATCGCAAAGCTCTATTAGCGGCTGTGGAATCGACTTTTAAAAATGAGAGGGCGTAAAATTCGACAAAAAAATTTCGCGACGAAATCGAGCACATGCCTTCATAAAACGGCTCTCCTGGCCAAATGGTTTAACTTTGGCAGGTCCCTCGTGCTTTATCATGAAAGTAGACTTCGTGGGGCAGATTCTGGAAGTGATTGCGATCGCAAAGCTCTATTAGTTGCTTTGGAATCGGCTTTTGAAAAAAATTCTGCGAAAATCGCAAAAATTTTGGGTATCGAAATCTGGCAAAAGTCTGCATAAAAGGGCTCTCCTGGCCAAATGGTTTAACTTTGGCAGGTCCCTGCTGGTCTGTTATGAAACTAGAATATCTTTTGCAGATTCTGGAAGTGATTGCGATCGCAAAGCTCTATTAGCGGCTGTGGAATCGACTTTTAAAAATGAGAGGGCGTAAAATTCGACAAAAAAATTTCGCGACGAAATCGAGCACATGCCTTCATAAAACGGCTCTCCTGGCCAAATGGTTTAACTTTGGCAGGTCCCTCGTGCTTTATCATGAAAGTAGACTTCGTGGGGCAGATTCTGGAAGTGATTGCGATCGCAAAGCTCTATTAGTTGCTTTGGAATCGGCTTTTGAAAAAAATTCTGCGAAAATCGCAAAAATTTTGGGTATCGAAATCTGGCAAAAGTCTGCATAAAAGGGCTCTCCTGGCCAAATGGTTTAACTTTGGCAGGTCCCTGCTGGTCTGTTATGAAACTAGAATATCTTTTGCAGATTCTGGAAGTGATTGCGATCGCAAAGCTCTATTAGCGGCTGTGGAATCGACTTTTAAAAATGAGAGGGCGTAAAATTCGACAAAAAAATTTCGCGACGAAATCGAGCACATGCCTTCATAAAACGGCTCTCCTGGCCAAATGGTTTAACTTTGGCAGGTCCCTCGTGCTTTATCATGAAAGTAGACTTCGTGGGGCAGATTCTGGAAGTGATTGCGATCGCAAAGCTCTATTAGTTGCTTTGGAATCGGCTTTTGAAAAAAATTCTGCGAAAATCGCAAAAATTTTGGGTATCGAAATCTGGCAAAAGTCTGCATAAAAGGGCTCTCCTGGCCAAATGGTTTAACTTTGGCAGGTCCCTGCTGGTCTGTTATGAAACTAGAATATCTTTTGCAGATTCTGGAAGTGATTGCGATCGCAAAGCTCTATTAGCGGCTGTGGAATCGACTTTTAAAAATGAGAGGGCGTAAAATTCGACAAAAAAATTTCGCGACGAAATCGAGCACATGCCTTCATAAAACGGCTCTCCTGGCCAAATGGTTTAACTTTGGCAGGTCCCTCGTGCTTTATCATGAAAGTAGACTTCGTGGGGCAGATTCTGGAAGTGATTGCGATCGCAAAGCTCTATTAGTTGCTTTGGAATCGGCTTTTGAAAAAAATTCTGCGAAAATCGCAAAAATTTTGGGTATCGAAATCTGGCAAAAGTCTGCATAAAAGGGCTCTCCTGGCCAAATGGTTTAACTTTGGCAGGTCCCTGCTGGTCTGTTATGAAACTAGAATATCTTTTGCAGATTCTGGAAGTGATTGCGATCGCAAAGCTCTATTAGCGGCTGTGGAATCGACTTTTAAAAATGAGAGGGCGTAAAATTCGACAAAAAAATTTCGCGACGAAATCGAGCACATGCCTTCATAAAACGGCTCTCCTGGCCAAATGGTTTAACTTTGGCAGGTCCCTCGTGCTTTATCATGAAAGTAGACTTCGTGGGGCAGATTCTGGAAGTGATTGCGATCGCAAAGCTCTATTAGTTGCTTTGGAATCGGCTTTTGAAAAAAATTCTGCGAAAATCGCAAAAATTTTGGGTATCGAAATCTGGCAAAAGTCTGCATAAAAGGGCTCTCCTGGCCAAATGGTTTAACTTTGGCAGGTCCCTGCTGGTCTGTTATGAAACTAGAATATCTTTTGCAGATTCTGGAAGTGATTGCGATCGCAAAGCTCTATTAGCGGCTGTGGAATCGACTTTTAAAAATGAGAGGGCGTAAAATTCGACAAAAAAATTTCGCGACGAAATCGAGCACATGCCTTCATAAAACGGCTCTCCTGGCCAAATGGTTTAACTTTGGCAGGTCCCTCGTGCTTTATCATGAAAGTAGACTTCGTGGGGCAGATTCTGGAAGTGATTGCGATCGCAAAGCTCTATTAGTTGCTTTGGAATCGGCTTTTGAAAAAAATTCTGCGAAAATCGCAAAAATTTTGGGTATCGAAATCTGGCAAAAGTCTGCATAAAAGGGCTCTCCTGGCCAAATGGTTTAACTTTGGCAGGTCCCTGCTGGTCTGTTATGAAACTAGAATATCTTTTGCAGATTCTGGAAGTGATTGCGATCGCAAAGCTCTATTAGCGGCTGTGGAATCGACTTTTAAAAATGAGAGGGCGTAAAATTCGACAAAAAAATTTCGCGACGAAATCGAGCACATGCCTTCATAAAACGGCTCTCCTGGCCAAATGGTTTAACTTTGGCAGGTCCCTCGTGCTTTATCATGAAAGTAGACTTCTGGGGCAGATTCTGGAAGTGATTGCGATCGCAAAGCTCTATTAGTTGCTTTGGAATCGGCTTTTGAAAAAAATTCTGCGAAAATCGCAAAAATTTTGGGTATCGAAATCTGGCAAAAGTCTGCATAAAAGGGCTCTCCTGGCCAAATGGTTTAACTTTGGCAGGTCCCTGCTGGTCTGTTATGAAACTAGAATATCTTTTGCAGATTCTGGAAGTGATTGCGATCGCAAAGCTCTATTAGCGGCTGTGGAATCGACTTTTAAAAATGAGAGGGCGTAAAATTCGACAAAAAAATTTCGCGACGAAATCGAGCACATGCCTTCATAAAACGGCTCTCCTGGCCAAATGGTTTAACTTTGGCAGGTCCCTCGTGCTTTATCATGAAAGTAGACTTCGTGGGGCAGATTCTGGAAGTGATTGCGATCGCAAAGCTCTATTAGTTGCTTTGGAATCGGCTTTTGAAAAAAATTCTGCGAAAATCGCAAAAATTTTGGGTATCGAAATCTGGCAAAAGTCTGCATAAAAGGGCTCTCCTGGCCAAATGGTTTAACTTTGGCAGGTCCCTGCTGGTCTGTTATGAAACTAGAATATCTTTTGCAGATTCTGGAAGTGATTGCGATCGCAAAGCTCTATTAGCGGCTGTGGAATCGACTTTTAAAAATGAGAGGGCGTAAAATTCGACAAAAAAATTTCGCGACGAAATCGAGCACATGCCTTCATAAAACGGCTCTCCTGGCCAAATGGTTTAACTTTGGCAGGTCCCTCGTGCTTTATCATGAAAGTAGACTTCGTGGGGCAGATTCTGGAAGTGATTGCGATCGCAAAGCTCTATTAGTTGCTTTGGAATCGGCTTTTGAAAAAAATTCTGCGAAAATCGCAAAAATTTTGGGTATCGAAATCTGGCAAAAGTCTGCATAAAAGGGCTCTCCTGGCCAAATGGTTTAACTTTGGCAGGTCCCTGCTGGTCTGTTATGAAACTAGAATATCTTTTGCAGATTCTGGAAGTGATTGCGATCGCAAAGCTCTATTAGCGGCTGTGGAATCGACTTTTAAAAATGAGAGGGCGTAAAATTCGACAAAAAAATTTCGCGACGAAATCGAGCACATGCCTTCATAAAACGGCTCTCCTGGCCAAATGGTTTAACTTTGGCAGGTCCCTCGTGCTTTATCATGAAAGTAGACTTCGTGGGGCAGATTCTGGAAGTGATTGCGATCGCAAAGCTCTATTAGTTGCTTTGGAATCGGCTTTTGAAAAAAATTCTGCGAAAATCGCAAAAATTTTGGGTATCGAAATCTGGCAAAAGTCTGCATAAAAGGGCTCTCCTGGCCAAATGGTTTAACTTTGGCAGGTCCCTGCTGGTCTGTTATGAAACTAGAATATCTTTTGCAGATTCTGGAAGTGATTGCGATCGCAAAGCTCTATTAGCGGCTGTGGAATCGACTTTTAAAAATGAGAGGGCGTAAAATTCGACAAAAAAATTTCGCGACGAAATCGAGCACATGCCTTCATAAAACGGCTCTCCTGGCCAAATGGTTTAACTTTGGCAGGTCCCTCGTGCTTTATCATGAAAGTAGACTTCGTGGGGCAGATTCTGGAAGTGATTGCGATCGCAAAGCTCTATTAGTTGCTTTGGAATCGGCTTTTGAAAAAAATTCTGCGAAAATCGCAAAAATTTTGGGTATCGAAATCTGGCAAAAGTCTGCATAAAAGGGCTCTCCTGGCCAAATGGTTTAACTTTGGCAGGTCCCTGCTGGTCTGTTATGAAACTAGAATATCTTTTGCAGATTCTGGAAGTGATTGCGATCGCAAAGCTCTATTAGCGGCTGTGGAATCGACTTTTAAAAATGAGAGGGCGTAAAATTCGACAAAAAAATTTCGCGACGAAATCGAGCACATGCCTTCATAAAACGGCTCTCCTGGCCAAATGGTTTAACTTTGGCAGGTCCCTCGTGCTTTATCATGAAAGTAGACTTCGTGGGGCAGATTCTGGAAGTGATTGCGATCGCAAAGCTCTATTAGTTGCTTTGGAATCGGCTTTTGAAAAAAATTCTGCGAAAATCGCAAAAATTTTGGGTATCGAAATCTGGCAAAAGTCTGCATAAAAGGGCTCTCCTGGCCAAATGGTTTAACTTTGGCAGGTCCCTGCTGGTCTGTTATGAAACTAGAATATCTTTTGCAGATTCTGGAAGTGATTGCGATCGCAAAGCTCTATTAGCGGCTGTGGAATCGACTTTTAAAAATGAGAGGGCGTAAAATTCGACAAAAAAATTTCGCGACGAAATCGAGCACATGCCTTCATAAAACGGCTCTCCTGGCCAAATGGTTTAACTTTGGCAGGTCCCTCGTGCTTTATCATGAAAGTAGACTTCGTGGGGCAGATTCTGGAAGTGATTGCGATCGCAAAGCTCTATTAGTTGCTTTGGAATCGGCTTTTGAAAAAAATTCTGCGAAAATCGCAAAAATTTTGGGTATCGAAATCTGGCAAAAGTCTGCATAAAAGGGCTCTCCTGGCCAAATGGTTTAACTTTGGCAGGTCCCTGCTGGTCTGTTATGAAACTAGAATATCTTTTGCAGATTCTGGAAGTGATTGCGATCGCAAAGCTCTATTAGCGGCTGTGGAATCGACTTTTAAAAATGAGAGGGCGTAAAATTCGACAAAAAAATTTCGCGACGAAATCGAGCACATGCCTTCATAAAACGGCTCTCCTGGCCAAATGGTTTAACTTTGGCAGGTCCCTCGTGCTTTATCATGAAAGTAGACTTCGTGGGGCAGATTCTGGAAGTGATTGCGATCGCAAAGCTCTATTAGTTGCTTTGGAATCGGCTTTTGAAAAAAATTCTGCGAAAATCGCAAAAATTTTGGGTATCGAAATCTGGCAAAAGTCTGCATAAAAGGGCTCTCCTGGCCAAATGGTTTAACTTTGGCAGGTCCCTGCTGGTCTGTTATGAAACTAGAATATCTTTTGCAGATTCTGGAAGTGATTGCGATCGCAAAGCTCTATTAGCGGCTGTGGAATCGACTTTTAAAAATGAGAGGGCGTAAAATTCGACAAAAAAATTTCGCGACGAAATCGAGCACATGCCTTCATAAAACGGCTCTCCTGGCCAAATGGTTTAACTTTGGCAGGTCCCTCGTGCTTTATCATGAAAGTAGACTTCGTGGGGCAGATTCTGGAAGTGATTGCGATCGCAAAGCTCTATTAGTTGCTTTGGAATCGGCTTTTGAAAAAAATTCTGCGAAAATCGCAAAAATTTTGGGTATCGAAATCTGGCAAAAGTCTGCATAAAAGGGCTCTCCTGGCCAAATGGTTTAACTTTGGCAGGTCCCTGCTGGTCTGTTATGAAACTAGAATATCTTTTGCAGATTCTGGAAGTGATTGCGATCGCAAAGCTCTATTAGCGGCTGTGGAATCGACTTTTAAAAATGAGAGGGCGTAAAATTCGACAAAAAAATTTCGCGACGAAATCGAGCACATGCCTTCATAAAACGGCTCTCCTGGCCAAATGGTTTAACTTTGGCAGGTCCCTCGTGCTTTATCATGAAAGTAGACTTCGTGGGGCAGATTCTGGAAGTGATTGCGATCGCAAAGCTCTATTAGTTGCTTTGGAATCGGCTTTTGAAAAAAATTCTGCGAAAATCGCAAAAATTTTGGGTATCGAAATCTGGCAAAAGTCTGCATAAAAGGGCTCTCCTGGCCAAATGGTTTAACTTTGGCAGGTCCCTGCTGGTCTGTTATGAAACTAGAATATCTTTTGCAGATTCTGGAAGTGATTGCGATCGCAAAGCTCTATTAGCGGCTGTGGAATCGACTTTTAAAAATGAGAGGGCGTAAAATTCGACAAAAAAATTTCGCGACGAAATCGAGCACATGCCTTCATAAAACGGCTCTCCTGGCCAAATGGTTTAACTTTGGCAGGTCCCTCGTGCTTTATCATGAAAGTAGACTTCGTGGGGCAGATTCTGGAAGTGATTGCGATCGCAAAGCTCTATTAGTTGCTTTGGAATCGGCTTTTGAAAAAAATTCTGCGAAAATCGCAAAAATTTTGGGTATCGAAATCTGGCAAAAGTCTGCATAAAAGGGCTCTCCTGGCCAAATGGTTTAACTTTGGCAGGTCCCTGCTGGTCTGTTATGAAACTAGAATATCTTTTGCAGATTCTGGAAGTGATTGCGATCGCAAAGCTCTATTAGCGGCTGTGGAATCGACTTTTAAAAATGAGAGGGCGTAAAATTCGACAAAAAAATTTCGCGACGAAATCGAGCACATGCCTTCATAAAACGGCTCTCCTGGCCAAATGGTTTAACTTTGGCAGGTCCCTCGTGCTTTATCATGAAAGTAGACTTCGTGGGGCAGATTCTGGAAGTGATTGCGATCGCAAAGCTCTATTAGTTGCTTTGGAATCGGCTTTTGAAAAAAATTCTGCGAAAATCGCAAAAATTTTGGGTATCGAAATCTGGCAAAAGTCTGCATAAAAGGGCTCTCCTGGCCAAATGGTTTAACTTTGGCAGGTCCCTGCTGGTCTGTTATGAAACTAGAATATCTTTTGCAGATTCTGGAAGTGATTGCGATCGCAAAGCTCTATTAGCGGCTGTGGAATCGACTTTTAAAAATGAGAGGGCGTAAAATTCGACAAAAAAATTTCGCGACGAAATCGAGCACATGCCTTCATAAAACGGCTCTCCTGGCCAAATGGTTTAACTTTGGCAGGTCCCTCGTGCTTTATCATGAAAGTAGACTTCGTGGGGCAGATTCTGGAAGTGATTGCGATCGCAAAGCTCTATTAGTTGCTTTGGAATCGGCTTTTGAAAAAAATTCTGCGAAAATCGCAAAAATTTTGGGTATCGAAATCTGGCAAAAGTCTGCATAAAAGGGCTCTCCTGGCCAAATGGTTTAACTTTGGCAGGTCCCTGCTGGTCTGTTATGAAACTAGAATATCTTTTGCAGATTCTGGAAGTGATTGCGATCGCAAAGCTCTATTAGCGGCTGTGGAATCGACTTTTAAAAATGAGAGGGCGTAAAATTCGACAAAAAAATTTCGCGACGAAATCGAGCACATGCCTTCATAAAACGGCTCTCCTGGCCAAATGGTTTAACTTTGGCAGGTCCCTCGTGCTTTATCATGAAAGTAGACTTCGTGGGGCAGATTCTGGAAGTGATTGCGATCGCAAAGCTCTATTAGTTGCTTTGGAATCGGCTTTTGAAAAAAATTCTGCGAAAATCGCAAAAATTTTGGGTATCGAAATCTGGCAAAAGTCTGCATAAAAGGGCTCTCCTGGCCAAATGGTTTAACTTTGGCAGGTCCCTGCTGGTCTGTTATGAAACTAGAATATCTTTTGCAGATTCTGGAAGTGATTGCGATCGCAAAGCTCTATTAGCGGCTGTGGAATCGACTTTTAAAAATGAGAGGGCGTAAAATTCGACAAAAAAATTTCGCGACGAAATCGAGCACATGCCTTCATAAAACGGCTCTCCTGGCCAAATGGTTTAACTTTGGCAGGTCCCTCGTGCTTTATCATGAAAGTAGACTTCGTGGGGCAGATTCTGGAAGTGATTGCGATCGCAAAGCTCTATTAGTTGCTTTGGAATCGGCTTTTGAAAAAAATTCTGCGAAAATCGCAAAAATTTTGGGTATCGAAATCTGGCAAAAGTCTGCATAAAAGGGCTCTCCTGGCCAAATGGTTTAACTTTGGCAGGTCCCTGCTGGTCTGTTATGAAACTAGAATATCTTTTGCAGATTCTGGAAGTGATTGCGATCGCAAAGCTCTATTAGCGGCTGTGGAATCGACTTTTAAAAATGAGAGGGCGTAAAATTCGACAAAAAAATTTCGCGACGAAATCGAGCACATGCCTTCATAAAACGGCTCTCCTGGCCAAATGGTTTAACTTTGGCAGGTCCCTCGTGCTTTATCATGAAAGTAGACTTCGTGGGGCAGATTCTGGAAGTGATTGCGATCGCAAAGCTCTATTAGTTGCTTTGGAATCGGCTTTTGAAAAAAATTCTGCGAAAATCGCAAAAATTTTGGGTATCGAAATCTGGCAAAAGTCTGCATAAAAGGGCTCTCCTGGCCAAATGGTTTAACTTTGGCAGGTCCCTGCTGGTCTGTTATGAAACTAGAATATCTTTTGCAGATTCTGGAAGTGATTGCGATCGCAAAGCTCTATTAGCGGCTGTGGAATCGACTTTTAAAAATGAGAGGGCGTAAAATTCGACAAAAAAATTTCGCGACGAAATCGAGCACATGCCTTCATAAAACGGCTCTCCTGGCCAAATGGTTTAACTTTGGCAGGTCCCTCGTGCTTTATCATGAAAGTAGACTTCGTGGGGCAGATTCTGGAAGTGATTGCGATCGCAAAGCTCTATTAGTTGCTTTGGAATCGGCTTTTGAAAAAAATTCTGCGAAAATCGCAAAAATTTTGGGTATCGAAATCTGGCAAAAGTCTGCATAAAAGGGCTCTCCTGGCCAAATGGTTTAACTTTGGCAGGTCCCTGCTGGTCTGTTATGAAACTAGAATATCTTTTGCAGATTCTGGAAGTGATTGCGATCGCAAAGCTCTATTAGCGGCTGTGGAATCGACTTTTAAAAATGAGAGGGCGTAAAATTCGACAAAAAAATTTCGCGACGAAATCGAGCACATGCCTTCATAAAACGGCTCTCCTGGCCAAATGGTTTAACTTTGGCAGGTCCCTCGTGCTTTATCATGAAAGTAGACTTCGTGGGGCAGATTCTGGAAGTGATTGCGATCGCAAAGCTCTATTAGTTGCTTTGGAATCGGCTTTTGAAAAAAATTCTGCGAAAATCGCAAAAATTTTGGGTATCGAAATCTGGCAAAAGTCTGCATAAAAGGGCTCTCCTGGCCAAATGGTTTAACTTTGGCAGGTCCCTGCTGGTCTGTTATGAAACTAGAATATCTTTTGCAGATTCTGGAAGTGATTGCGATCGCAAAGCTCTATTAGCGGCTGTGGAATCGACTTTTAAAAATGAGAGGGCGTAAAATTCGACAAAAAAATTTCGCGACGAAATCGAGCACATGCCTTCATAAAACGGCTCTCCTGGCCAAATGGTTTAACTTTGGCAGGTCCCTCGTGCTTTATCATGAAAGTAGACTTCGTGGGGCAGATTCTGGAAGTGATTGCGATCGCAAAGCTCTATTAGTTGCTTTGGAATCGGCTTTTGAAAAAAATTCTGCGAAAATCGCAAAAATTTTGGGTATCGAAATCTGGCAAAAGTCTGCATAAAAGGGCTCTCCTGGCCAAATGGTTTAACTTTGGCAGGTCCCTGCTGGTCTGTTATGAAACTAGAATATCTTTTGCAGATTCTGGAAGTGATTGCGATCGCAAAGCTCTATTAGCGGCTGTGGAATCGACTTTTAAAAATGAGAGGGCGTAAAATTCGACAAAAAAATTTCGCGACGAAATCGAGCACATGCCTTCATAAAACGGCTCTCCTGGCCAAATGGTTTAACTTTGGCAGGTCCCTCGTGCTTTATCATGAAAGTAGACTTCGTGGGGCAGATTCTGGAAGTGATTGCGATCGCAAAGCTCTATTAGTTGCTTTGGAATCGGCTTTTGAAAAAAATTCTGCGAAAATCGCAAAAATTTTGGGTATCGAAATCTGGCAAAAGTCTGCATAAAAGGGCTCTCCTGGCCAAATGGTTTAACTTTGGCAGGTCCCTGCTGGTCTGTTATGAAACTAGAATATCTTTTGCAGATTCTGGAAGTGATTGCGATCGCAAAGCTCTATTAGCGGCTGTGGAATCGACTTTTAAAAATGAGAGGGCGTAAAATTCGACAAAAAAATTTCGCGACGAAATCGAGCACATGCCTTCATAAAACGGCTCTCCTGGCCAAATGGTTTAACTTTGGCAGGTCCCTCGTGCTTTATCATGAAAGTAGACTTCGTGGGGCAGATTCTGGAAGTGATTGCGATCGCAAAGCTCTATTAGTTGCTTTGGAATCGGCTTTTGAAAAAAATTCTGCGAAAATCGCAAAAATTTTGGGTATCGAAATCTGGCAAAAGTCTGCATAAAAGGGCTCTCCTGGCCAAATGGTTTAACTTTGGCAGGTCCCTGCTGGTCTGTTATGAAACTAGAATATCTTTTGCAGATTCTGGAAGTGATTGCGATCGCAAAGCTCTATTAGCGGCTGTGGAATCGACTTTTAAAAATGAGAGGGCGTAAAATTCGACAAAAAAATTTCGCGACGAAATCGAGCACATGCCTTCATAAAACGGCTCTCCTGGCCAAATGGTTTAACTTTGGCAGGTCCCTCGTGCTTTATCATGAAAGTAGACTTCGTGGGGCAGATTCTGGAAGTGATTGCGATCGCAAAGCTCTATTAGTTGCTTTGGAATCGGCTTTTGAAAAAAATTCTGCGAAAATCGCAAAAATTTTGGGTATCGAAATCTGGCAAAAGTCTGCATAAAAGGGCTCTCCTGGCCAAATGGTTTAACTTTGGCAGGTCCCTGCTGGTCTGTTATGAAACTAGAATATCTTTTGCAGATTCTGGAAGTGATTGCGATCGCAAAGCTCTATTAGCGGCTGTGGAATCGACTTTTAAAAATGAGAGGGCGTAAAATTCGACAAAAAAATTTCGCGACGAAATCGAGCACATGCCTTCATAAAACGGCTCTCCTGGCCAAATGGTTTAACTTTGGCAGGTCCCTCGTGCTTTATCATGAAAGTAGACTTCGTGGGGCAGATTCTGGAAGTGATTGCGATCGCAAAGCTCTATTAGTTGCTTTGGAATCGGCTTTTGAAAAAAATTCTGCGAAAATCGCAAAAATTTTGGGTATCGAAATCTGGCAAAAGTCTGCATAAAAGGGCTCTCCTGGCCAAATGGTTTAACTTTGGCAGGTCCCTGCTGGTCTGTTATGAAACTAGAATATCTTTTGCAGATTCTGGAAGTGATTGCGATCGCAAAGCTCTATTAGCGGCTGTGGAATCGACTTTTAAAAATGAGAGGGCGTAAAATTCGACAAAAAAATTTCGCGACGAAATCGAGCACATGCCTTCATAAAACGGCTCTCCTGGCCAAATGGTTTAACTTTGGCAGGTCCCTCGTGCTTTATCATGAAAGTAGACTTCGTGGGGCAGATTCTGGAAGTGATTGCGATCGCAAAGCTCTATTAGTTGCTTTGGAATCGGCTTTTGAAAAAAATTCTGCGAAAATCGCAAAAATTTTGGGTATCGAAATCTGGCAAAAGTCTGCATAAAAGGGCTCTCCTGGCCAAATGGTTTAACTTTGGCAGGTCCCTGCTGGTCTGTTATGAAACTAGAATATCTTTTGCAGATTCTGGAAGTGATTGCGATCGCAAAGCTCTATTAGCGGCTGTGGAATCGACTTTTAAAAATGAGAGGGCGTAAAATTCGACAAAAAAATTTCGCGACGAAATCGAGCACATGCCTTCATAAAACGGCTCTCCTGGCCAAATGGTTTAACTTTGGCAGGTCCCTCGTGCTTTATCATGAAAGTAGACTTCGTGGGGCAGATTCTGGAAGTGATTGCGATCGCAAAGCTCTATTAGTTGCTTTGGAATCGGCTTTTGAAAAAAATTCTGCGAAAATCGCAAAAATTTTGGGTATCGAAATCTGGCAAAAGTCTGCATAAAAGGGCTCTCCTGGCCAAATGGTTTAACTTTGGCAGGTCCCTGCTGGTCTGTTATGAAACTAGAATATCTTTTGCAGATTCTGGAAGTGATTGCGATCGCAAAGCTCTATTAGCGGCTGTGGAATCGACTTTTAAAAATGAGAGGGCGTAAAATTCGACAAAAAAATTTCGCGACGAAATCGAGCACATGCCTTCATAAAACGGCTCTCCTGGCCAAATGGTTTAACTTTGGCAGGTCCCTCGTGCTTTATCATGAAAGTAGACTTCGTGGGGCAGATTCTGGAAGTGATTGCGATCGCAAAGCTCTATTAGTTGCTTTGGAATCGGCTTTTGAAAAAAATTCTGCGAAAATCGCAAAAATTTTGGGTATCGAAATCTGGCAAAAGTCTGCATAAAAGGGCTCTCCTGGCCAAATGGTTTAACTTTGGCAGGTCCCTGCTGGTCTGTTATGAAACTAGAATATCTTTTGCAGATTCTGGAAGTGATTGCGATCGCAAAGCTCTATTAGCGGCTGTGGAATCGACTTTTAAAAATGAGAGGGCGTAAAATTCGACAAAAAAATTTCGCGACGAAATCGAGCACATGCCTTCATAAAACGGCTCTCCTGGCCAAATGGTTTAACTTTGGCAGGTCCCTCGTGCTTTATCATGAAAGTAGACTTCGTGGGGCAGATTCTGGAAGTGATTGCGATCGCAAAGCTCTATTAGTTGCTTTGGAATCGGCTTTTGAAAAAAATTCTGCGAAAATCGCAAAAATTTTGGGTATCGAAATCTGGCAAAAGTCTGCATAAAAGGGCTCTCCTGGCCAAATGGTTTAACTTTGGCAGGTCCCTGCTGGTCTGTTATGAAACTAGAATATCTTTTGCAGATTCTGGAAGTGATTGCGATCGCAAAGCTCTATTAGCGGCTGTGGAATCGACTTTTAAAAATGAGAGGGCGTAAAATTCGACAAAAAAATTTCGCGACGAAATCGAGCACATGCCTTCAAAACGGCTCTCCTGGCCAAATGGTTTAACTTTGGCAGGTCCCTCGTGCTTTATCATGAAAGTAGACTTCGTGGGGCAGATTCTGGAAGTGATTGCGATCGCAAAGCTCTATTAGTTGCTTTGGAATCGGCTTTTGAAAAAAATTCTGCGAAAATCGCAAAAATTTTGGGTATCGAAATCTGGCAAAAGTCTGCATAAAAGGGCTCTCCTGGCCAAATGGTTTAACTTTGGCAGGTCCCTGCTGGTCTGTTATGAAACTAGAATATCTTTTGCAGATTCTGGAAGTGATTGCGATCGCAAAGCTCTATTAGCGGCTGTGGAATCGACTTTTAAAAATGAGAGGGCGTAAAATTCGACAAAAAAATTTCGCGACGAAATCGAGCACATGCCTTCATAAAACGGCTCTCCTGGCCAAATGGTTTAACTTTGGCAGGTCCCATCGTGCTTTATCATGAAAGTAGACTTCGTGGGGCAGATTCTGGAAGTGATTGCGATCGCAAAGCTCTATTAGTTGCTTTGGAATCGGCTTTTGAAAAAAATTCTGCGAAAATCGCAAAAATTTTGGGTATCGAAATCTGGCAAAAGTCTGCATAAAAGGGCTCTCCTGGCCAAATGGTTTAACTTTGGCAGGTCCCTGCTGGTCTGTTATGAAACTAGAATATCTTTTGCAGATTCTGGAAGTGATTGCGATCGCAAAGCTCTATTAGCGGCTGTGGAATCGACTTTTAAAAATGAGAGGGCGTAAAATTCGACAAAAAAATTTCGCGACGAAATCGAGCACATGCCTTCATAAAACGGCTCTCCTGGCCAAATGGTTTAACTTTGGCAGGTCCCTCGTGCTTTATCATGAAAGTAGACTTCGTGGGGCAGATTCTGGAAGTGATTGCGATCGCAAAGCTCTATTAGTTGCTTTGGAATCGGCTTTTGAAAAAAATTCTGCGAAAATCGCAAAAATTTTGGGTATCGAAATCTGGCAAAAGTCTGCATAAAAGGGCTCTCCTGGCCAAATGGTTTAACTTTGGCAGGTCCCTGCTGGTCTGTTATGAAACTAGAATATCTTTTGCAGATTCTGGAAGTGATTGCGATCGCAAAGCTCTATTAGCGGCTGTGGAATCGACTTTTAAAAATGAGAGGGCGTAAAATTCGACAAAAAAATTTCGCGACGAAATCGAGCACATGCCTTCATAAAACGGCTCTCCTGGCCAAATGGTTTAACTTTGGCAGGTCCCTCGTGCTTTATCATGAAAGTAGACTTCGTGGGGCAGATTCTGGAAGTGATTGCGATCGCAAAGCTCTATTAGTTGCTTTGGAATCGGCTTTTGAAAAAAATTCTGCGAAAATCGCAAAAATTTTGGGTATCGAAATCTGGCAAAAGTCTGCATAAAAGGGCTCTCCTGGCCAAATGGTTTAACTTTGGCAGGTCCCTGCTGGTCTGTTATGAAACTAGAATATCTTTTGCAGATTCTGGAAGTGATTGCGATCGCAAAGCTCTATTAGCGGCTGTGGAATCGACTTTTAAAAATGAGAGGGCGTAAAATTCGACAAAAAAATTTCGCGACGAAATCGAGCACATGCCTTCATAAAACGGCTCTCCTGGCCAAATGGTTTAACTTTGGCAGGTCCCTCGTGCTTTATCATGAAAGTAGACTTCGTGGGGCAGATTCTGGAAGTGATTGCGATCGCAAAGCTCTATTAGTTGCTTTGGAATCGGCTTTTGAAAAAAATTCTGCGAAAATCGCAAAAATTTTGGGTATCGAAATCTGGCAAAAGTCTGCATAAAAGGGCTCTCCTGGCCAAATGGTTTAACTTTGGCAGGTCCCTGCTGGTCTGTTATGAAACTAGAATATCTTTTGCAGATTCTGGAAGTGATTGCGATCGCAAAGCTCTATTAGCGGCTGTGGAATCGACTTTTAAAAATGAGAGGGCGTAAAATTCGACAAAAAAATTTCGCGACGAAATCGAGCACATGCCTTCATAAAACGGCTCTCCTGGCCAAATGGTTTAACTTTGGCAGGTCCCTCGTGCTTTATCATGAAAGTAGACTTCGTGGGGCAGATTCTGGAAGTGATTGCGATCGCAAAGCTCTATTAGTTGCTTTGGAATCGGCTTTTGAAAAAAATTCTGCGAAAATCGCAAAAATTTTGGGTATCGAAATCTGGCAAAAGTCTGCATAAAAGGGCTCTCCTGGCCAAATGGTTTAACTTTGGCAGGTCCCTGCTGGTCTGTTATGAAACTAGAATATCTTTTGCAGATTCTGGAAGTGATTGCGATCGCAAAGCTCTATTAGCGGCTGTGGAATCGACTTTTAAAAATGAGAGGGCGTAAAATTCGACAAAAAAATTTCGCGACGAAATCGAGCACATGCCTTCATAAAACGGCTCTCCTGGCCAAATGGTTTAACTTTGGCAGGTCCCTCGTGCTTTATCATGAAAGTAGACTTCGTGGGGCAGATTCTGGAAGTGATTGCGATCGCAAAGCTCTATTAGTTGCTTTGGAATCGGCTTTTGAAAAAAATTCTGCGAAAATCGCAAAAATTTTGGGTATCGAAATCTGGCAAAAGTCTGCATAAAAGGGCTCTCCTGGCCAAATGGTTTAACTTTGGCAGGTCCCTGCTGGTCTGTTATGAAACTAGAATATCTTTTGCAGATTCTGGAAGTGATTGCGATCGCAAAGCTCTATTAGCGGCTGTGGAATCGACTTTTAAAAATGAGAGGGCGTAAAATTCGACAAAAAAATTTCGCGACGAAATCGAGCACATGCCTTCATAAAACGGCTCTCCTGGCCAAATGGTTTAACTTTGGCAGGTCCCTCGTGCTTTATCATGAAAGTAGACTTCGTGGGGCAGATTCTGGAAGTGATTGCGATCGCAAAGCTCTATTAGTTGCTTTGGAATCGGCTTTTGAAAAAAATTCTGCGAAAATCGCAAAAATTTTGGGTATCGAAATCTGGCAAAAGTCTGCATAAAAGGGCTCTCCTGGCCAAATGGTTTAACTTTGGCAGGTCCCTGCTGGTCTGTTATGAAACTAGAATATCTTTTGCAGATTCTGGAAGTGATTGCGATCGCAAAGCTCTATTAGCGGCTGTGGAATCGACTTTTAAAAATGAGAGGGCGTAAAATTCGACAAAAAAATTTCGCGACGAAATCGAGCACATGCCTTCATAAAACGGCTCTCCTGGCCAAATGGTTTAACTTTGGCAGGTCCCTCGTGCTTTATCATGAAAGTAGACTTCGTGGGGCAGATTCTGGAAGTGATTGCGATCGCAAAGCTCTATTAGTTGCTTTGGAATCGGCTTTTGAAAAAAATTCTGCGAAAATCGCAAAAATTTTGGGTATCGAAATCTGGCAAAAGTCTGCATAAAAGGGCTCTCCTGGCCAAATGGTTTAACTTTGGCAGGTCCCTGCTGGTCTGTTATGAAACTAGAATATCTTTTGCAGATTCTGGAAGTGATTGCGATCGCAAAGCTCTATTAGCGGCTGTGGAATCGACTTTTAAAAATGAGAGGGCGTAAAATTCGACAAAAAAATTTCGCGACGAAATCGAGCACATGCCTTCATAAAACGGCTCTCCTGGCCAAATGGTTTAACTTTGGCAGGTCCCTCGTGCTTTATCATGAAAGTAGACTTCGTGGGGCAGATTCTGGAAGTGATTGCGATCGCAAAGCTCTATTAGTTGCTTTGGAATCGGCTTTTGAAAAAAATTCTGCGAAAATCGCAAAAATTTTGGGTATCGAAATCTGGCAAAAGTCTGCATAAAAGGGCTCTCCTGGCCAAATGGTTTAACTTTGGCAGGTCCCTGCTGGTCTGTTATGAAACTAGAATATCTTTTGCAGATTCTGGAAGTGATTGCGATCGCAAAGCTCTATTAGCGGCTGTGGAATCGACTTTTAAAAATGAGAGGGCGTAAAATTCGACAAAAAAATTTCGCGACGAAATCGAGCACATGCCTTCATAAAACGGCTCTCCTGGCCAAATGGTTTAACTTTGGCAGGTCCCTCGTGCTTTATCATGAAAGTAGACTTCGTGGGGCAGATTCTGGAAGTGATTGCGATCGCAAAGCTCTATTAGTTGCTTTGGAATCGGCTTTTGAAAAAAATTCTGCGAAAATCGCAAAAATTTTGGGTATCGAAATCTGGCAAAAGTCTGCATAAAAGGGCTCTCCTGGCCAAATGGTTTAACTTTGGCAGGTCCCTGCTGGTCTGTTATGAAACTAGAATATCTTTTGCAGATTCTGGAAGTGATTGCGATCGCAAAGCTCTATTAGCGGCTGTGGAATCGACTTTTAAAAATGAGAGGGCGTAAAATTCGACAAAAAAATTTCGCGACGAAATCGAGCACATGCCTTCATAAAACGGCTCTCCTGGCCAAATGGTTTAACTTTGGCAGGTCCCTCGTGCTTTATCATGAAAGTAGACTTCGTGGGGCAGATTCTGGAAGTGATTGCGATCGCAAAGCTCTATTAGTTGCTTTGGAATCGGCTTTTGAAAAAAATTCTGCGAAAATCGCAAAAATTTTGGGTATCGAAATCTGGCAAAAGTCTGCATAAAAGGGCTCTCCTGGCCAAATGGTTTAACTTTGGCAGGTCCCTGCTGGTCTGTTATGAAACTAGAATATCTTTTGCAGATTCTGGAAGTGATTGCGATCGCAAAGCTCTATTAGCGGCTGTGGAATCGACTTTTAAAAATGAGAGGGCGTAAAATTCGACAAAAAAATTTCGCGACGAAATCGAGCACATGCCTTCATAAAACGGCTCTCCTGGCCAAATGGTTTAACTTTGGCAGGTCCCTCGTGCTTTATCATGAAAGTAGACTTCGTGGGGCAGATTCTGGAAGTGATTGCGATCGCAAAGCTCTATTAGTTGCTTTGGAATCGGCTTTTGAAAAAAATTCTGCGAAAATCGCAAAAATTTTGGGTATCGAAATCTGGCAAAAGTCTGCATAAAAGGGCTCTCCTGGCCAAATGGTTTAACTTTGGCAGGTCCCTGCTGGTCTGTTATGAAACTAGAATATCTTTTGCAGATTCTGGAAGTGATTGCGATCGCAAAGCTCTATTAGCGGCTGTGGAATCGACTTTTAAAAATGAGAGGGCGTAAAATTCGACAAAAAAATTTCGCGACGAAATCGAGCACATGCCTTCATAAAACGGCTCTCCTGGCCAAATGGTTTAACTTTGGCAGGTCCCTCGTGCTTTATCATGAAAGTAGACTTCGTGGGGCAGATTCTGGAAGTGATTGCGATCGCAAAGCTCTATTAGTTGCTTTGGAATCGGCTTTTGAAAAAAATTCTGCGAAAATCGCAAAAATTTTGGGTATCGAAATCTGGCAAAAGTCTGCATAAAAGGGCTCTCCTGGCCAAATGGTTTAACTTTGGCAGGTCCCTGCTGGTCTGTTATGAAACTAGAATATCTTTTGCAGATTCTGGAAGTGATTGCGATCGCAAAGCTCTATTAGCGGCTGTGGAATCGACTTTTAAAAATGAGAGGGCGTAAAATTCGACAAAAAAATTTCGCGACGAAATCGAGCACATGCCTTCATAAAACGGCTCTCCTGGCCAAATGGTTTAACTTTGGCAGGTCCCTCGTGCTTTATCATGAAAGTAGACTTCGTGGGGCAGATTCTGGAAGTGATTGCGATCGCAAAGCTCTATTAGTTGCTTTGGAATCGGCTTTTGAAAAAAATTCTGCGAAAATCGCAAAAATTTTGGGTATCGAAATCTGGCAAAAGTCTGCATAAAAGGGCTCTCCTGGCCAAATGGTTTAACTTTGGCAGGTCCCTGCTGGTCTGTTATGAAACTAGAATATCTTTTGCAGATTCTGGAAGTGATTGCGATCGCAAAGCTCTATTAGCGGCTGTGGAATCGACTTTTAAAAATGAGAGGGCGTAAAATTCGACAAAAAAATTTCGCGACGAAATCGAGCACATGCCTTCATAAAACGGCTCTCCTGGCCAAATGGTTTAACTTTGGCAGGTCCCTCGTGCTTTATCATGAAAGTAGACTTCGTGGGGCAGATTCTGGAAGTGATTGCGATCGCAAAGCTCTATTAGTTGCTTTGGAATCGGCTTTTGAAAAAAATTCTGCGAAAATCGCAAAAATTTTGGGTATCGAAATCTGGCAAAAGTCTGCATAAAAGGGCTCTCCTGGCCAAATGGTTTAACTTTGGCAGGTCCCTGCTGGTCTGTTATGAAACTAGAATATCTTTTGCAGATTCTGGAAGTGATTGCGATCGCAAAGCTCTATTAGCGGCTGTGGAATCGACTTTTAAAAATGAGAGGGCGTAAAATTCGACAAAAAAATTTCGCGACGAAATCGAGCACATGCCTTCATAAAACGGCTCTCCTGGCCAAATGGTTTAACTTTGGCAGGTCCCTCGTGCTTTATCATGAAAGTAGACTTCGTGGGGCAGATTCTGGAAGTGATTGCGATCGCAAAGCTCTATTAGTTGCTTTGGAATCGGCTTTTGAAAAAAATTCTGCGAAAATCGCAAAAATTTTGGGTATCGAAATCTGGCAAAAGTCTGCATAAAAGGGCTCTCCTGGCCAAATGGTTTAACTTTGGCAGGTCCCTGCTGGTCTGTTATGAAACTAGAATATCTTTTGCAGATTCTGGAAGTGATTGCGATCGCAAAGCTCTATTAGCGGCTGTGGAATCGACTTTTAAAAATGAGAGGGCGTAAAATTCGACAAAAAAATTTCGCGACGAAATCGAGCACATGCCTTCATAAAACGGCTCTCCTGGCCAAATGGTTTAACTTTGGCAGGTCCCTCGTGCTTTATCATGAAAGTAGACTTCGTGGGGCAGATTCTGGAAGTGATTGCGATCGCAAAGCTCTATTAGTTGCTTTGGAATCGGCTTTTGAAAAAAATTCTGCGAAAATCGCAAAAATTTTGGGTATCGAAATCTGGCAAAAGTCTGCATAAAAGGGCTCTCCTGGCCAAATGGTTTAACTTTGGCAGGTCCCTGCTGGTCTGTTATGAAACTAGAATATCTTTTGCAGATTCTGGAAGTGATTGCGATCGCAAAGCTCTATTAGCGGCTGTGGAATCGACTTTTAAAAATGAGAGGGCGTAAAATTCGACAAAAAAATTTCGCGACGAAATCGAGCACATGCCTTCATAAAACGGCTCTCCTGGCCAAATGGTTTAACTTTGGCAGGTCCCTCGTGCTTTATCATGAAAGTAGACTTCGTGGGGCAGATTCTGGAAGTGATTGCGATCGCAAAGCTCTATTAGTTGCTTTGGAATCGGCTTTTGAAAAAAATTCTGCGAAAATCGCAAAAATTTTGGGTATCGAAATCTGGCAAAAGTCTGCATAAAAGGGCTCTCCTGGCCAAATGGTTTAACTTTGGCAGGTCCCTGCTGGTCTGTTATGAAACTAGAATATCTTTTGCAGATTCTGGAAGTGATTGCGATCGCAAAGCTCTATTAGCGGCTGTGGAATCGACTTTTAAAAATGAGAGGGCGTAAAATTCGACAAAAAAATTTCGCGACGAAATCGAGCACATGCCTTCATAAAACGGCTCTCCTGGCCAAATGGTTTAACTTTGGCAGGTCCCTCGTGCTTTATCATGAAAGTAGACTTCGTGGGGCAGATTCTGGAAGTGATTGCGATCGCAAAGCTCTATTAGTTGCTTTGGAATCGGCTTTTGAAAAAAATTCTGCGAAAATCGCAAAAATTTTGGGTATCGAAATCTGGCAAAAGTCTGCATAAAAGGGCTCTCCTGGCCAAATGGTTTAACTTTGGCAGGTCCCTGCTGGTCTGTTATGAAACTAGAATATCTTTTGCAGATTCTGGAAGTGATTGCGATCGCAAAGCTCTATTAGCGGCTGTGGAATCGACTTTTAAAAATGAGAGGGCGTAAAATTCGACAAAAAAATTTCGCGACGAAATCGAGCACATGCCTTCATAAAACGGCTCTCCTGGCCAAATGGTTTAACTTTGGCAGGTCCCTCGTGCTTTATCATGAAAGTAGACTTCGTGGGGCAGATTCTGGAAGTGATTGCGATCGCAAAGCTCTATTAGTTGCTTTGGAATCGGCTTTTGAAAAAAATTCTGCGAAAATCGCAAAAATTTTGGGTATCGAAATCTGGCAAAAGTCTGCATAAAAGGGCTCTCCTGGCCAAATGGTTTAACTTTGGCAGGTCCCTGCTGGTCTGTTATGAAACTAGAATATCTTTTGCAGATTCTGGAAGTGATTGCGATCGCAAAGCTCTATTAGCGGCTGTGGAATCGACTTTTAAAAATGAGAGGGCGTAAAATTCGACAAAAAAATTTCGCGACGAAATCGAGCACATGCCTTCATAAAACGGCTCTCCTGGCCAAATGGTTTAACTTTGGCAGGTCCCTCGTGCTTTATCATGAAAGTAGACTTCGTGGGGCAGATTCTGGAAGTGATTGCGATCGCAAAGCTCTATTAGTTGCTTTGGAATCGGCTTTTGAAAAAAATTCTGCGAAAATCGCAAAAATTTTGGGTATCGAAATCTGGCAAAAGTCTGCATAAAAGGGCTCTCCTGGCCAAATGGTTTAACTTTGGCAGGTCCCTGCTGGTCTGTTATGAAACTAGAATATCTTTTGCAGATTCTGGAAGTGATTGCGATCGCAAAGCTCTATTAGCGGCTGTGGAATCGACTTTTAAAAATGAGAGGGCGTAAAATTCGACAAAAAAATTTCGCGACGAAATCGAGCACATGCCTTCATAAAACGGCTCTCCTGGCCAAATGGTTTAACTTTGGCAGGTCCCTCGTGCTTTATCATGAAAGTAGACTTCGTGGGGCAGATTCTGGAAGTGATTGCGATCGCAAAGCTCTATTAGTTGCTTTGGAATCGGCTTTTGAAAAAAATTCTGCGAAAATCGCAAAAATTTTGGGTATCGAAATCTGGCAAAAGTCTGCATAAAAGGGCTCTCCTGGCCAAATGGTTTAACTTTGGCAGGTCCCTGCTGGTCTGTTATGAAACTAGAATATCTTTTGCAGATTCTGGAAGTGATTGCGATCGCAAAGCTCTATTAGCGGCTGTGGAATCGACTTTTAAAAATGAGAGGGCGTAAAATTCGACAAAAAAATTTCGCGACGAAATCGAGCACATGCCTTCATAAAACGGCTCTCCTGGCCAAATGGTTTAACTTTGGCAGGTCCCTCGTGCTTTATCATGAAAGTAGACTTCGTGGGGCAGATTCTGGAAGTGATTGCGATCGCAAAGCTCTATTAGTTGCTTTGGAATCGGCTTTTGAAAAAAATTCTGCGAAAATCGCAAAAATTTTGGGTATCGAAATCTGGCAAAAGTCTGCATAAAAGGGCTCTCCTGGCCAAATGGTTTAACTTTGGCAGGTCCCTGCTGGTCTGTTATGAAACTAGAATATCTTTTGCAGATTCTGGAAGTGATTGCGATCGCAAAGCTCTATTAGCGGCTGTGGAATCGACTTTTAAAAATGAGAGGGCGTAAAATTCGACAAAAAAATTTCGCGACGAAATCGAGCACATGCCTTCATAAAACGGCTCTCCTGGCCAAATGGTTTAACTTTGGCAGGTCCCTCGTGCTTTATCATGAAAGTAGACTTCGTGGGGCAGATTCTGGAAGTGATTGCGATCGCAAAGCTCTATTAGTTGCTTTGGAATCGGCTTTTGAAAAAAATTCTGCGAAAATCGCAAAAATTTTGGGTATCGAAATCTGGCAAAAGTCTGCATAAAAGGGCTCTCCTGGCCAAATGGTTTAACTTTGGCAGGTCCCTGCTGGTCTGTTATGAAACTAGAATATCTTTTGCAGATTCTGGAAGTGATTGCGATCGCAAAGCTCTATTAGCGGCTGTGGAATCGACTTTTAAAAATGAGAGGGCGTAAAATTCGACAAAAAAATTTCGCGACGAAATCGAGCACATGCCTTCATAAAACGGCTCTCCTGGCCAAATGGTTTAACTTTGGCAGGTCCCTCGTGCTTTATCATGAAAGTAGACTTCGTGGGGCAGATTCTGGAAGTGATTGCGATCGCAAAGCTCTATTAGTTGCTTTGGAATCGGCTTTTGAAAAAAATTCTGCGAAAATCGCAAAAATTTTGGGTATCGAAATCTGGCAAAAGTCTGCATAAAAGGGCTCTCCTGGCCAAATGGTTTAACTTTGGCAGGTCCCTGCTGGTCTGTTATGAAACTAGAATATCTTTTGCAGATTCTGGAAGTGATTGCGATCGCAAAGCTCTATTAGCGGCTGTGGAATCGACTTTTAAAAATGAGAGGGCGTAAAATTCGACAAAAAAATTTCGCGACGAAATCGAGCACATGCCTTCATAAAACGGCTCTCCTGGCCAAATGGTTTAACTTTGGCAGGTCCCTCGTGCTTTATCATGAAAGTAGACTTCGTGGGGCAGATTCTGGAAGTGATTGCGATCGCAAAGCTCTATTAGTTGCTTTGGAATCGGCTTTTGAAAAAAATTCTGCGAAAATCGCAAAAATTTTGGGTATCGAAATCTGGCAAAAGTCTGCATAAAAGGGCTCTCCTGGCCAAATGGTTTAACTTTGGCAGGTCCCTGCTGGTCTGTTATGAAACTAGAATATCTTTTGCAGATTCTGGAAGTGATTGCGATCGCAAAGCTCTATTAGCGGCTGTGGAATCGACTTTTAAAAATGAGAGGGCGTAAAATTCGACAAAAAAATTTCGCGACGAAATCGAGCACATGCCTTCATAAAACGGCTCTCCTGGCCAAATGGTTTAACTTTGGCAGGTCCCTCGTGCTTTATCATGAAAGTAGACTTCGTGGGGCAGATTCTGGAAGTGATTGCGATCGCAAAGCTCTATTAGTTGCTTTGGAATCGGCTTTTGAAAAAAATTCTGCGAAAATCGCAAAAATTTTGGGTATCGAAATCTGGCAAAAGTCTGCATAAAAGGGCTCTCCTGGCCAAATGGTTTAACTTTGGCAGGTCCCTGCTGGTCTGTTATGAAACTAGAATATCTTTTGCAGATTCTGGAAGTGATTGCGATCGCAAAGCTCTATTAGCGGCTGTGGAATCGACTTTTAAAAATGAGAGGGCGTAAAATTCGACAAAAAAATTTCGCGACGAAATCGAGCACATGCCTTCATAAAACGGCTCTCCTGGCCAAATGGTTTAACTTTGGCAGGTCCCTCGTGCTTTATCATGAAAGTAGACTTCGTGGGGCAGATTCTGGAAGTGATTGCGATCGCAAAGCTCTATTAGTTGCTTTGGAATCGGCTTTTGAAAAAAATTCTGCGAAAATCGCAAAAATTTTGGGTATCGAAATCTGGCAAAAGTCTGCATAAAAGGGCTCTCCTGGCCAAATGGTTTAACTTTGGCAGGTCCCTGCTGGTCTGTTATGAAACTAGAATATCTTTTGCAGATTCTGGAAGTGATTGCGATCGCAAAGCTCTATTAGCGGCTGTGGAATCGACTTTTAAAAATGAGAGGGCGTAAAATTCGACAAAAAAATTTCGCGACGAAATCGAGCACATGCCTTCATAAAACGGCTCTCCTGGCCAAATGGTTTAACTTTGGCAGGTCCCTCGTGCTTTATCATGAAAGTAGACTTCGTGGGGCAGATTCTGGAAGTGATTGCGATCGCAAAGCTCTATTAGTTGCTTTGGAATCGGCTTTTGAAAAAAATTCTGCGAAAATCGCAAAAATTTTGGGTATCGAAATCTGGCAAAAGTCTGCATAAAAGGGCTCTCCTGGCCAAATGGTTTAACTTTGGCAGGTCCCTGCTGGTCTGTTATGAAACTAGAATATCTTTTGCAGATTCTGGAAGTGATTGCGATCGCAAAGCTCTATTAGCGGCTGTGGAATCGACTTTTAAAAATGAGAGGGCGTAAAATTCGACAAAAAAATTTCGCGACGAAATCGAGCACATGCCTTCATAAAACGGCTCTCCTGGCCAAATGGTTTAACTTTGGCAGGTCCCTCGTGCTTTATCATGAAAGTAGACTTCGTGGGGCAGATTCTGGAAGTGATTGCGATCGCAAAGCTCTATTAGTTGCTTTGGAATCGGCTTTTGAAAAAAATTCTGCGAAAATCGCAAAAATTTTGGGTATCGAAATCTGGCAAAAGTCTGCATAAAAGGGCTCTCCTGGCCAAATGGTTTAACTTTGGCAGGTCCCTGCTGGTCTGTTATGAAACTAGAATATCTTTTGCAGATTCTGGAAGTGATTGCGATCGCAAAGCTCTATTAGCGGCTGTGGAATCGACTTTTAAAAATGAGAGGGCGTAAAATTCGACAAAAAAATTTCGCGACGAAATCGAGCACATGCCTTCATAAAACGGCTCTCCTGGCCAAATGGTTTAACTTTGGCAGGTCCCTCGTGCTTTATCATGAAAGTAGACTTCGTGGGGCAGATTCTGGAAGTGATTGCGATCGCAAAGCTCTATTAGTTGCTTTGGAATCGGCTTTTGAAAAAAATTCTGCGAAAATCGCAAAAATTTTGGGTATCGAAATCTGGCAAAAGTCTGCATAAAAGGGCTCTCCTGGCCAAATGGTTTAACTTTGGCAGGTCCCTGCTGGTCTGTTATGAAACTAGAATATCTTTTGCAGATTCTGGAAGTGATTGCGATCGCAAAGCTCTATTAGCGGCTGTGGAATCGACTTTTAAAAATGAGAGGGCGTAAAATTCGACAAAAAAATTTCGCGACGAAATCGAGCACATGCCTTCATAAAACGGCTCTCCTGGCCAAATGGTTTAACTTTGGCAGGTCCCTCGTGCTTTATCATGAAAGTAGACTTCGTGGGGCAGATTCTGGAAGTGATTGCGATCGCAAAGCTCTATTAGTTGCTTTGGAATCGGCTTTTGAAAAAAATTCTGCGAAAATCGCAAAAATTTTGGGTATCGAAATCTGGCAAAAGTCTGCATAAAAGGGCTCTCCTGGCCAAATGGTTTAACTTTGGCAGGTCCCTGCTGGTCTGTTATGAAACTAGAATATCTTTTGCAGATTCTGGAAGTGATTGCGATCGCAAAGCTCTATTAGCGGCTGTGGAATCGACTTTTAAAAATGAGAGGGCGTAAAATTCGACAAAAAAATTTCGCGACGAAATCGAGCACATGCCTTCATAAAACGGCTCTCCTGGCCAAATGGTTTAACTTTGGCAGGTCCCTCGTGCTTTATCATGAAAGTAGACTTCGTGGGGCAGATTCTGGAAGTGATTGCGATCGCAAAGCTCTATTAGTTGCTTTGGAATCGGCTTTTGAAAAAAATTCTGCGAAAATCGCAAAAATTTTGGGTATCGAAATCTGGCAAAAGTCTGCATAAAAGGGCTCTCCTGGCCAAATGGTTTAACTTTGGCAGGTCCCTGCTGGTCTGTTATGAAACTAGAATATCTTTTGCAGATTCTGGAAGTGATTGCGATCGCAAAGCTCTATTAGCGGCTGTGGAATCGACTTTTAAAAATGAGAGGGCGTAAAATTCGACAAAAAAATTTCGCGACGAAATCGAGCACATGCCTTCATAAAACGGCTCTCCTGGCCAAATGGTTTAACTTTGGCAGGTCCCTCGTGCTTTATCATGAAAGTAGACTTCGTGGGGCAGATTCTGGAAGTGATTGCGATCGCAAAGCTCTATTAGTTGCTTTGGAATCGGCTTTTGAAAAAAATTCTGCGAAAATCGCAAAAATTTTGGGTATCGAAATCTGGCAAAAGTCTGCATAAAAGGGCTCTCCTGGCCAAATGGTTTAACTTTGGCAGGTCCCTGCTGGTCTGTTATGAAACTAGAATATCTTTTGCAGATTCTGGAAGTGATTGCGATCGCAAAGCTCTATTAGCGGCTGTGGAATCGACTTTTAAAAATGAGAGGGCGTAAAATTCGACAAAAAAATTTCGCGACGAAATCGAGCACATGCCTTCATAAAACGGCTCTCCTGGCCAAATGGTTTAACTTTGGCAGGTCCCTCGTGCTTTATCATGAAAGTAGACTTCGTGGGGCAGATTCTGGAAGTGATTGCGATCGCAAAGCTCTATTAGTTGCTTTGGAATCGGCTTTTGAAAAAAATTCTGCGAAAATCGCAAAAATTTTGGGTATCGAAATCTGGCAAAAGTCTGCATAAAAGGGCTCTCCTGGCCAAATGGTTTAACTTTGGCAGGTCCCTGCTGGTCTGTTATGAAACTAGAATATCTTTTGCAGATTCTGGAAGTGATTGCGATCGCAAAGCTCTATTAGCGGCTGTGGAATCGACTTTTAAAAATGAGAGGGCGTAAAATTCGACAAAAAAATTTCGCGACGAAATCGAGCACATGCCTTCATAAAACGGCTCTCCTGGCCAAATGGTTTAACTTTGGCAGGTCCCTCGTGCTTTATCATGAAAGTAGACTTCGTGGGGCAGATTCTGGAAGTGATTGCGATCGCAAAGCTCTATTAGTTGCTTTGGAATCGGCTTTTGAAAAAAATTCTGCGAAAATCGCAAAAATTTTGGGTATCGAAATCTGGCAAAAGTCTGCATAAAAGGGCTCTCCTGGCCAAATGGTTTAACTTTGGCAGGTCCCTGCTGGTCTGTTATGAAACTAGAATATCTTTTGCAGATTCTGGAAGTGATTGCGATCGCAAAGCTCTATTAGCGGCTGTGGAATCGACTTTTAAAAATGAGAGGGCGTAAAATTCGACAAAAAAATTTCGCGACGAAATCGAGCACATGCCTTCATAAAACGGCTCTCCTGGCCAAATGGTTTAACTTTGGCAGGTCCCTCGTGCTTTATCATGAAAGTAGACTTCGTGGGGCAGATTCTGGAAGTGATTGCGATCGCAAAGCTCTATTAGTTGCTTTGGAATCGGCTTTTGAAAAAAATTCTGCGAAAATCGCAAAAATTTTGGGTATCGAAATCTGGCAAAAGTCTGCATAAAAGGGCTCTCCTGGCCAAATGGTTTAACTTTGGCAGGTCCCTGCTGGTCTGTTATGAAACTAGAATATCTTTTGCAGATTCTGGAAGTGATTGCGATCGCAAAGCTCTATTAGCGGCTGTGGAATCGACTTTTAAAAATGAGAGGGCGTAAAATTCGACAAAAAAATTTCGCGACGAAATCGAGCACATGCCTTCATAAAACGGCTCTCCTGGCCAAATGGTTTAACTTTGGCAGGTCCCTCGTGCTTTATCATGAAAGTAGACTTCGTGGGGCAGATTCTGGAAGTGATTGCGATCGCAAAGCTCTATTAGTTGCTTTGGAATCGGCTTTTGAAAAAAATTCTGCGAAAATCGCAAAAATTTTGGGTATCGAAATCTGGCAAAAGTCTGCATAAAAGGGCTCTCCTGGCCAAATGGTTTAACTTTGGCAGGTCCCTGCTGGTCTGTTATGAAACTAGAATATCTTTTGCAGATTCTGGAAGTGATTGCGATCGCAAAGCTCTATTAGCGGCTGTGGAATCGACTTTTAAAAATGAGAGGGCGTAAAATTCGACAAAAAAATTTCGCGACGAAATCGAGCACATGCCTTCATAAAACGGCTCTCCTGGCCAAATGGTTTAACTTTGGCAGGTCCCTCGTGCTTTATCATGAAAGTAGACTTCGTGGGGCAGATTCTGGAAGTGATTGCGATCGCAAAGCTCTATTAGTTGCTTTGGAATCGGCTTTTGAAAAAAATTCTGCGAAAATCGCAAAAATTTTGGGTATCGAAATCTGGCAAAAGTCTGCATAAAAGGGCTCTCCTGGCCAAATGGTTTAACTTTGGCAGGTCCCTGCTGGTCTGTTATGAAACTAGAATATCTTTTGCAGATTCTGGAAGTGATTGCGATCGCAAAGCTCTATTAGCGGCTGTGGAATCGACTTTTAAAAATGAGAGGGCGTAAAATTCGACAAAAAAATTTCGCGACGAAATCGAGCACATGCCTTCATAAAACGGCTCTCCTGGCCAAATGGTTTAACTTTGGCAGGTCCCTCGTGCTTTATCATGAAAGTAGACTTCGTGGGGCAGATTCTGGAAGTGATTGCGATCGCAAAGCTCTATTAGTTGCTTTGGAATCGGCTTTTGAAAAAAATTCTGCGAAAATCGCAAAAATTTTGGGTATCGAAATCTGGCAAAAGTCTGCATAAAAGGGCTCTCCTGGCCAAATGGTTTAACTTTGGCAGGTCCCTGCTGGTCTGTTATGAAACTAGAATATCTTTTGCAGATTCTGGAAGTGATTGCGATCGCAAAGCTCTATTAGCGGCTGTGGAATCGACTTTTAAAAATGAGAGGGCGTAAAATTCGACAAAAAAATTTCGCGACGAAATCGAGCACATGCCTTCATAAAACGGCTCTCCTGGCCAAATGGTTTAACTTTGGCAGGTCCCTCGTGCTTTATCATGAAAGTAGACTTCGTGGGGCAGATTCTGGAAGTGATTGCGATCGCAAAGCTCTATTAGTTGCTTTGGAATCGGCTTTTGAAAAAAATTCTGCGAAAATCGCAAAAATTTTGGGTATCGAAATCTGGCAAAAGTCTGCATAAAAGGGCTCTCCTGGCCAAATGGTTTAACTTTGGCAGGTCCCTGCTGGTCTGTTATGAAACTAGAATATCTTTTGCAGATTCTGGAAGTGATTGCGATCGCAAAGCTCTATTAGCGGCTGTGGAATCGACTTTTAAAAATGAGAGGGCGTAAAATTCGACAAAAAAATTTCGCGACGAAATCGAGCACATGCCTTCATAAAACGGCTCTCCTGGCCAAATGGTTTAACTTTGGCAGGTCCCTCGTGCTTTATCATGAAAGTAGACTTCGTGGGGCAGATTCTGGAAGTGATTGCGATCGCAAAGCTCTATTAGTTGCTTTGGAATCGGCTTTTGAAAAAAATTCTGCGAAAATCGCAAAAATTTTGGGTATCGAAATCTGGCAAAAGTCTGCATAAAAGGGCTCTCCTGGCCAAATGGTTTAACTTTGGCAGGTCCCTGCTGGTCTGTTATGAAACTAGAATATCTTTTGCAGATTCTGGAAGTGATTGCGATCGCAAAGCTCTATTAGCGGCTGTGGAATCGACTTTTAAAAATGAGAGGGCGTAAAATTCGACAAAAAAATTTCGCGACGAAATCGAGCACATGCCTTCATAAAACGGCTCTCCTGGCCAAATGGTTTAACTTTGGCAGGTCCCTCGTGCTTTATCATGAAAGTAGACTTCGTGGGGCAGATTCTGGAAGTGATTGCGATCGCAAAGCTCTATTAGTTGCTTTGGAATCGGCTTTTGAAAAAAATTCTGCGAAAATCGCAAAAATTTTGGGTATCGAAATCTGGCAAAAGTCTGCATAAAAGGGCTCTCCTGGCCAAATGGTTTAACTTTGGCAGGTCCCTGCTGGTCTGTTATGAAACTAGAATATCTTTTGCAGATTCTGGAAGTGATTGCGATCGCAAAGCTCTATTAGCGGCTGTGGAATCGACTTTTAAAAATGAGAGGGCGTAAAATTCGACAAAAAAATTTCGCGACGAAATCGAGCACATGCCTTCATAAAACGGCTCTCCTGGCCAAATGGTTTAACTTTGGCAGGTCCCTCGTGCTTTATCATGAAAGTAGACTTCGTGGGGCAGATTCTGGAAGTGATTGCGATCGCAAAGCTCTATTAGTTGCTTTGGAATCGGCTTTTGAAAAAAATTCTGCGAAAATCGCAAAAATTTTGGGTATCGAAATCTGGCAAAAGTCTGCATAAAAGGGCTCTCCTGGCCAAATGGTTTAACTTTGGCAGGTCCCTGCTGGTCTGTTATGAAACTAGAATATCTTTTGCAGATTCTGGAAGTGATTGCGATCGCAAAGCTCTATTAGCGGCTGTGGAATCGACTTTTAAAAATGAGAGGGCGTAAAATTCGACAAAAAAATTTCGCGACGAAATCGAGCACATGCCTTCATAAAACGGCTCTCCTGGCCAAATGGTTTAACTTTGGCAGGTCCCTCGTGCTTTATCATGAAAGTAGACTTCGTGGGGCAGATTCTGGAAGTGATTGCGATCGCAAAGCTCTATTAGTTGCTTTGGAATCGGCTTTTGAAAAAAATTCTGCGAAAATCGCAAAAATTTTGGGTATCGAAATCTGGCAAAAGTCTGCATAAAAGGGCTCTCCTGGCCAAATGGTTTAACTTTGGCAGGTCCCTGCTGGTCTGTTATGAAACTAGAATATCTTTTGCAGATTCTGGAAGTGATTGCGATCGCAAAGCTCTATTAGCGGCTGTGGAATCGACTTTTAAAAATGAGAGGGCGTAAAATTCGACAAAAAAATTTCGCGACGAAATCGAGCACATGCCTTCATAAAACGGCTCTCCTGGCCAAATGGTTTAACTTTGGCAGGTCCCTCGTGCTTTATCATGAAAGTAGACTTCGTGGGGCAGATTCTGGAAGTGATTGCGATCGCAAAGCTCTATTAGTTGCTTTGGAATCGGCTTTTGAAAAAAATTCTGCGAAAATCGCAAAAATTTTGGGTATCGAAATCTGGCAAAAGTCTGCATAAAAGGGCTCTCCTGGCCAAATGGTTTAACTTTGGCAGGTCCCTGCTGGTCTGTTATGAAACTAGAATATCTTTTGCAGATTCTGGAAGTGATTGCGATCGCAAAGCTCTATTAGCGGCTGTGGAATCGACTTTTAAAAATGAGAGGGCGTAAAATTCGACAAAAAAATTTCGCGACGAAATCGAGCACATGCCTTCATAAAACGGCTCTCCTGGCCAAATGGTTTAACTTTGGCAGGTCCCTCGTGCTTTATCATGAAAGTAGACTTCGTGGGGCAGATTCTGGAAGTGATTGCGATCGCAAAGCTCTATTAGTTGCTTTGGAATCGGCTTTTGAAAAAAATTCTGCGAAAATCGCAAAAATTTTGGGTATCGAAATCTGGCAAAAGTCTGCATAAAAGGGCTCTCCTGGCCAAATGGTTTAACTTTGGCAGGTCCCTGCTGGTCTGTTATGAAACTAGAATATCTTTTGCAGATTCTGGAAGTGATTGCGATCGCAAAGCTCTATTAGCGGCTGTGGAATCGACTTTTAAAAATGAGAGGGCGTAAAATTCGACAAAAAAATTTCGCGACGAAATCGAGCACATGCCTTCATAAAACGGCTCTCCTGGCCAAATGGTTTAACTTTGGCAGGTCCCTCGTGCTTTATCATGAAAGTAGACTTCGTGGGGCAGATTCTGGAAGTGATTGCGATCGCAAAGCTCTATTAGTTGCTTTGGAATCGGCTTTTGAAAAAAATTCTGCGAAAATCGCAAAAATTTTGGGTATCGAAATCTGGCAAAAGTCTGCATAAAAGGGCTCTCCTGGCCAAATGGTTTAACTTTGGCAGGTCCCTGCTGGTCTGTTATGAAACTAGAATATCTTTTGCAGATTCTGGAAGTGATTGCGATCGCAAAGCTCTATTAGCGGCTGTGGAATCGACTTTTAAAAATGAGAGGGCGTAAAATTCGACAAAAAAATTTCGCGACGAAATCGAGCACATGCCTTCATAAAACGGCTCTCCTGGCCAAATGGTTTAACTTTGGCAGGTCCCTCGTGCTTTATCATGAAAGTAGACTTCGTGGGGCAGATTCTGGAAGTGATTGCGATCGCAAAGCTCTATTAGTTGCTTTGGAATCGGCTTTTGAAAAAAATTCTGCGAAAATCGCAAAAATTTTGGGTATCGAAATCTGGCAAAAGTCTGCATAAAAGGGCTCTCCTGGCCAAATGGTTTAACTTTGGCAGGTCCCTGCTGGTCTGTTATGAAACTAGAATATCTTTTGCAGATTCTGGAAGTGATTGCGATCGCAAAGCTCTATTAGCGGCTGTGGAATCGACTTTTAAAAATGAGAGGGCGTAAAATTCGACAAAAAAATTTCGCGACGAAATCGAGCACATGCCTTCATAAAACGGCTCTCCTGGCCAAATGGTTTAACTTTGGCAGGTCCCTCGTGCTTTATCATGAAAGTAGACTTCGTGGGGCAGATTCTGGAAGTGATTGCGATCGCAAAGCTCTATTAGTTGCTTTGGAATCGGCTTTTGAAAAAAATTCTGCGAAAATCGCAAAAATTTTGGGTATCGAAATCTGGCAAAAGTCTGCATAAAAGGGCTCTCCTGGCCAAATGGTTTAACTTTGGCAGGTCCCTGCTGGTCTGTTATGAAACTAGAATATCTTTTGCAGATTCTGGAAGTGATTGCGATCGCAAAGCTCTATTAGCGGCTGTGGAATCGACTTTTAAAAATGAGAGGGCGTAAAATTCGACAAAAAAATTTCGCGACGAAATCGAGCACATGCCTTCATAAAACGGCTCTCCTGGCCAAATGGTTTAACTTTGGCAGGTCCCTCGTGCTTTATCATGAAAGTAGACTTCGTGGGGCAGATTCTGGAAGTGATTGCGATCGCAAAGCTCTATTAGTTGCTTTGGAATCGGCTTTTGAAAAAAATTCTGCGAAAATCGCAAAAATTTTGGGTATCGAAATCTGGCAAAAGTCTGCATAAAAGGGCTCTCCTGGCCAAATGGTTTAACTTTGGCAGGTCCCTGCTGGTCTGTTATGAAACTAGAATATCTTTTGCAGATTCTGGAAGTGATTGCGATCGCAAAGCTCTATTAGCGGCTGTGGAATCGACTTTTAAAAATGAGAGGGCGTAAAATTCGACAAAAAAATTTCGCGACGAAATCGAGCACATGCCTTCATAAAACGGCTCTCCTGGCCAAATGGTTTAACTTTGGCAGGTCCCTCGTGCTTTATCATGAAAGTAGACTTCGTGGGGCAGATTCTGGAAGTGATTGCGATCGCAAAGCTCTATTAGTTGCTTTGGAATCGGCTTTTGAAAAAAATTCTGCGAAAATCGCAAAAAT